>RQTK01000698.1:156839-176408 GCA_003991915.1 Elysia chlorotica | reverse complement strand
TCAGTTTAATGTGACCGGCTGAGACAGGAGTCATGGTATCCCCGCCCTGTCTCGTGTGTGACAGCACATAAAATTGTCAGACGTCAGTCTTGGTACCCGTCCAAAATATATCCTATAATAACGCCGGTGTTGGACGTTAAATGAACCCAACCCAACCCTTCCAACTACGCTTTGTTTCTCATTCCTAATTATTCGACACGACCAACGGTATTAAAGATGTTAAACCAACTCAACAACTCAAAAATTCAACAAGTCTCTCTCTCTATCTCTCTCTCTCTCACTTTCTCTCTCTCTCTCTCTCTCTCTCTCTCTCTCTCTCTCTCTTTCTCTACGACATGCTTAAATCATACACATGTACATGTACAGCCAATAGCGATAGTATAATGCAACGCAAAGCAACAAGACTGTACCGGAAGAGTGGACCCATCTGGCAGGGTGCAAGGTTTGTTGGAATCCTTCTCTGGAGTGTATTCAACAAAGAGGGGGCTCCGGGGTACGGCAAAGGTAAGTCCGACCAGGATCAGAGTCAGTCCAACAACAGCCTGCATCGTTGTCGGTTTCTTTTTTTGGGATAAACCGGTCTGGTAGAGTAACATAAGATTATATATATATTCAAGACTTTACTTATGACAGGGCTAGGAGGGATCTAACAAAGGAGAGGGCTTAGCTGCATTAGAACAGCACCAAGGTAAATTTGAACACCGTCAGTAGATAATCTGTTCGATAATATTTATTATAAAAAAGGAGCTGAAAAGAATAGTCAAATTAATGAGCAACATAACATAATGAGCAGTTAGAACGGAGAGGACATTTAAAAAACAAACAAAAAAACACAAAAACCCACAAAAAAATAACAACAACAACAACAACAACACACCAGTGAACCATAACAAATAGTAAAATAGGACCTGAATACACTGAGGCACTGACAGACGTATCAAACCGAGACATTATGATCAATAATTTTTTTTATTGACGCTCAAATCGTATTAAAGCAACAACAACAAAAAAAACCAACAAAGAGCAACAAAAAACCAAAAAAACAAACAAAACAACAACAACAACAACAAAAAGACTTATTTAAAATTAGAAATAAAACCTGGTAAGTCAGTTTCCTTGTAAAATTCTGCTAAGAAATATTTATAAAATAGTGTATTTGTATATAAAATAATGAAAATACGGATGCAATTTTCGTTAAAAAATAATGAACCAAAAAGAGTCTTATTTCTAAAACAATGTTGAGCTTTTCATTGAATTTTTTTCAGATTTTTAAAGTAGCCATTCAGGACAGGATACACTGGCCAGACATCAATGTTGGGGTTACAACATGCATTATTCAGATTTGTGTTTTTGTAGTTTTTTTTATATTTTTATATTTTTATTTTTATGAAAGTACACTTGTTCTGAGCATTTTGATACATAGAACATGCATTATTTATCCCCGGGGATCAGAATCAAGCAGAAGTTTCCAAGGTAGTTTTTAAAATCTTAGCCTCATGTTTCATATTTTAACGTTTTTTTTCCTTCTCAAAATATAGTTCTTTTGTAAGATGTAAAAAATTAGCGCCTAAATGATTGAGAGCTACTCACCAAAATTTGTGGATGGCGGCGAAAAAAACAACAACTAGTGAACTTCTGCGTCTGTCTAGCTGACAAAACGCTCTGGTTTTTATATCATCCTTTCCTCCCCCAATTTGAAGCTGACCTTCTTCCTGTGTTGATAAGGATTTAATAGTGCATGCATACAGACATACTCCTGTTAAACTAATGCTTATTAGTTTAAAAAAACGAACAAAGAAATTCTGTAAATAGTTATAGTACAAACGTAATTTAAGTTTAGGTACCTGACTAAGGGTGGCTATTACTATTCAGAAATATCCTTAGTCTATTGTCTAAGTTGTGTGCACCATTGTACTTACTACGTTATAAGAATCACTAGGTCGACGGCTAAAGTTCACCCAACATACAGAATGTCAAATTTTATACCGCGTAATTTTCTCCCCTGGATAATTTGTATATAAGTGTTATTATGTGTTTAATCACACTCAATCAGTTCAACATTAAGTAAATGTTACAGATAGTAAAAGTACGTGTTACGTTGCTTCAAGTAAAAAAACAAACCCATTACACAAAGCTCATAATTGTTAGTGCTTTACACAGAAATGGGGGGCAGGTTCAAAGAGGCAACATAATTTAGAATGAGTCTAGCGAAAATTGCACCGAGATGAGCTAAAAGTGCATTTTCTCGGAATAAAAAGTAGTCTTATATTTAGGTCAGCTACAATTATCGCAGTAAACAGTTTCCCTATTTCTATAATATTATTATTTCTCTGATGTTCCCCTGGTGTTTTTAGTTATTTGTTGTTGTATTTATAGGGGGGCGCGGTGGCCCAGGGAGGGAACATCGGCTTCCGACGCAAAAGGTCCCTAGTTCGAATCCTGGCTGTTGCAATCCCTACTGGTTGGGCCGGTGTCAGTATAATGTGACCGGCTGAGATAGGAGTCATGGTATCCCACCCTGTCTCGTGTGTGGCAGCACATAAAATTGTCAGACGTCCGTCTTGGGGCCCGTGCACGATATAGCCTATAAGTTGCTGATGTTGGACGTTAAAACCCAACCAACCGACCAACCATGTTGTATTTATAAACTAAGCTATTTTTTTTTGTACTAAATTGTATGAACATTATCTAGACAATTCATAATATGGACCTGAAATTAAACAAGACTCTTCAGATTTAAAAGAAAACCGATCTAGATTTACTTCAAATACTTTTAATTTAGAAAAACAAATTTATAATGTAGACTATATATTTTATCCATATTTTTTCAATTATCTCTCTCACCCATTCTTTCCATCTCAAATGTTCAACCATACCTTTGTGCCCCAAACACGCGATCATCCCTCTTTCTTCTCTTCTCTCCTTCCTTCGTCCCTCTCCGGTGTTTCAACCACTGCTACTATTCTCTAAATGAGTAGATCAGAAATTTTTTATGGTATTTTTCTACAGTGGTAGAGGTATGCATTTCTTGAAATTTGGCCAAACAATGATTGCACTTTGTGGGAATAGAGCCATCGACTTATAGATGCAGCGGCACCAAATCGCCTTGCCACTTAAAGCGAGCATAACTATGCTCGCTTTAAGATATAAAATACTATTCTCTAAATGAGCAATCATCCTTCTTTATTCTATTCCCTCTTTTTCACGCCTTCTTCTATGTCCAACCAGTATTACTGCGGTACTACTTCTATCCAAAACGGGCGATCATTTCTCTTTCTCCTCTCCTCCTCCCCTCCTTCTCCTCTATTCAACACCCTTTTTTTTCCAAAGGGGCGACCACCCCTCCCTAAACACTTCCCTAAGCTAACGAGACAGTCTCACGTTCTTAAACCTTCTTAAGGGGCAGATAATCCGCACCGACATGAGCGCACTCTCCTTCTCTGCACCCTCCAAACCCATTCATTCTCTCACTCTCTACACTTCCCAATGTCTCAATCTCTTTCTTTCTCTATATTTACCTCTCAATCTATAAATCTATCAGATCTATCTATTTATCTCTCTGTTTATCTATCTATCTATGTACCAATATTTGTAGCCATTTTTCTTTTCGTACCTATATTTATCCGTCTAACCATGTAACTGCTTCCTTACTTGAGACATAAAAGTCAATTATTATTCAGTATTTTTCTATAACTTATTATCAAGACATTGGAATTGACCAAAAAGGCAGTATAATAAATTATATTCAAGAATGCATAGCTGTCCCATACAAAAAACAACAACAACCTCTAGACGTTAACAAAGTGCCGTTGCATTGTGCTTCTCATGATTAAAGTCAGCTCGTTATTTCGCTTAACATAGCTACGAGTGATCTATTTCTATTTAATGTTTAACATGATTAGGATAGAAGGATTCGTATAAACGTATTTTCGTAGCCTTAATTTTATTCTCTCCGCTTACTTGGTTTACAGCAATAATGTTAAATGTCACAGTTGTGCCTAGTGGTATGATATTATTTTTAATGACATGGAGTAGTTTTACTGTTATCGGAAGTTGCAAACCCTGCGAACATTATACGAGGATGAGACCTAAGTGACTAATGTCTCAAAAGTCCTTTCTAGGGCTTGGTTGTTTGGTTGGTTGGGTTGGTTTAACGTCCAACAGCATCACTATATAGGCTATATTGTGGACAGGCCCCAAGACGGACGTCTGACAATTTTATGTGCTGACACACACGAGACAGGGCGGGGATACCATGACTCCTGTCTCAGCCGGTCACATTATACTGACACCGACCCAACCAGTAGGGAACGCAACACCCAGGATTCGAACTCGGGACCTTCAGGGCGAGAAGGGAATGGATGAACCTACGAGAATCTTGTCTCATAAGTAACTTTCTAGGGCGAAAAAGGGAAGGAGGAAACCTACGACAATCTTGTCTCATAAGCCACTTTCTAGGGCGAGAAGGGAATGAAGAAACCTACGAAATCTTGTCTCATAAGTCCCTCTCTAGGGCGGGAAGGGAATGGATGAAACCTACGAGAATCTTGTCTCATAAGTCACTCTCTAGGGCGAGAAGGGAATGGATGAAACCTACGAGAATCTTGTCTCATAAGTCACTCTCTAGGGCGGGAAGGGGATGGATGAAACCTACGAGAATCTTGTCTCATAAGTCACTCTCTAGGGCGAGAAGGGAATGGATGAAACCTACGAGAATCTTGTCTCATAAGTCACTCTCTAGGGCGGGAAGAGGATGGATGAAACCTACGAGAATCTTGTCTCATAAGCCACTCTCTAGGGCGAGAAGGGAATGAATGAAACCTACGAGAATCTTGTCTCATAAGCCACTCTCTAAGGTTAGAAGGGAATAAATGAAACCTACGAGAATCTTGTCTCATAAGCCACTCTCTAGGGCGAGAAGAGGAACGCAACAGCCAGGATTCGAACTCGGGACCTTTTGCGTCGGAAGCCGATGTTCTACCCCTGGGCCACCGCTCCCCCCGAGAAAGGGATGGATGAAACCTACGAGAATCATGTCTCATAAGCCACTCTTTAGGGCGAGAAAGGAATAACTTCAAAATGTTTGCTTTATTTTTTTAATATCCAATGTGAATGAGTGGGCCACGCCTAGGACGTGGAGGTATCAAAAGGCTAACGACTGACAATTTGAGGTGCTGCCAAAGAGAGACAGAGCGGGGATAATTACAGCTATGACTCCTGCCTCAGCCGGTCACATTATACGGTCACCGACCCAACTACATGGAAATCCAACAAATCAGGGAGTCTGATGTCACAAAGAGTTATTTAACTTGGTTATAACCCAAGAGCTGCGCAAGTGGTTTTAGATAGCTCCTTAAAAAAAATTCGTAGCGATCGCTATGTTGTAGTTGAGTTGGTTTAACGTCCAACATCAGCACTATATACGCTTTTTTGTGGACGGGCCCCAAGACTAACGTCTGGACTGAGCAGTACACCTAAATACCACGGAAAAGTGATGTTTTCAATATTAAAAGAGTTCTTTGCCCGAGGTGTCTAACTTTGTATCACCGTTGTATATACTACCCCTAAGTCAATTAGTGAAGTGGTTAAAGTGCAAACGGGGTATTTAGCAACTTCACATTATGTATAGTTTTGTGGAAAATTTCTAGTTTTATTTGCATATATCATGTCTTTCAACTAAGTGTGTGTACACACAATGTGAAGGCTAAGAGTTGAGTTAAGTTGGTTTAACGTCCAACATCAGTACTATAAAGGCTATATTGTGGACGGCCCCAAGACTGACGTTTGACAGTTTTATAAGCTTCCTCACATGGCAGGGCGGGGATACCATGTCTCCTGTCTCAGCCGGTCACATTATTTAAACTGACACAGACCCACGCCAGGACCACCGCATCCCCCGATGTGTAGGCTAATGGGTCACGTGTACTTTTCCATGTGTACTTTTGTCTGTTCATACGACTCTGATTTCACACTTGTATGATTGTGTAAATCAGAATGAAAAAAATACTCATTGCTCCAGAGCGTTTAAACGAGTAAAAATACACACTGCTCCTGAGGGTTTAGACGATGTAAGATTTTCGAGCTGATTTCTACAGGCACAAAAGTGTTCAGTGTTCGAACACATCTGTTTTCAAATCGCTTTCCCTTTAGCCTTTTAGTCTTGGACGTCTATCATGATTTTGTTGTATAAATGA
Organism: Elysia chlorotica; assembly: GCA_003991915.1. Taxonomy (NCBI): domain Eukaryota; kingdom Metazoa; phylum Mollusca; class Gastropoda; family Plakobranchidae; genus Elysia; species Elysia chlorotica. Next base: position 170,214 of record RQTK01000698.1, on the reverse strand, counting down.
ACCAACAAACAGAGAAGGTATTAACATTAAAATGTGTTTTGTCCAAGACTTGCTTTAAAATGTAAATTTCACTTATTTTTTCCGCATTTGAAATATAATTTAATTTCAGAAGATGCATTATTCTAATCAAGTCGTCTATTGGGGCGAACTGGCTCAAGTTGTAGAGCGTGGATCTCTAGATAGGGAGATCCACTGTTCAAATCCCACGATCGGCATATATGTTTGTCCAATTTCGTCCCATGCAACTGGTTGGGTCGGTGTCAGTGTATTGTGATCGGCTGAGATAGGAGCCATGGTATCTTATTCAAAATACCTCAATCAGTTGAACCTTCCAACACTTCCTTTTTTTTTATAGCGTCTTAAACAAACAAACAAAATCAAAACCAAATAGCTGTCAGATTCGGTTAATATCTGTATCTCCAATTGTTTGACATAACCACACTACACCGAAGACCAATGGACATGCTGGTGGTACATTACTGATGCCCAATTTGAACGGTCATTTTTATCATGGAGTGCCAATTGTAGATAAACTTTCTATGGGTATCTTTCAACATGTAAGCTTTAGAGTCTAGGCAAAATACGACTTTACTATGATAATCCACAAAGGTGGTATCTGCTACAGTATATCACAGCCTCAAAATTCCACGCTGTTTTTTCATCACTTAGAATCCTTTTTACAGTATTTTACATGTACATCTTCTACCTTATCCATCCTTACGATGTACTCTCCATATCTCCACAGAGAGGAGGAGAGAGCGGGAGAGAGACGTAGAGGAATAGGGAAACAAAAGGGACAGAAAAAAGGGAAATAGGGGAGAGATGTAGAGAGAGATAAAGAAAGATAGAGATGGAGATAGAGAGAGTGAGGGAAAGAGGGGGAGAGATCTAAAGGGAGAGGAAAAGAAAGGGATATAGAGGGAGAGATGACAGAGATGGAGAGGTAAAAGGAGTCAGAGATAGAAAGGAGAGAGTAGTTTTGAGAAAAACATACACATGAAAGAGACAAAAATAGCGAGACAGAGAAAAAAAGAGAAAGAGAGTTAAAGAGAGTTAGAGAGAGAGAGAGAAGAGAGAGAGAGAGAGAGAGAGAGAGAGAGAGAGAGAGAGAGAGAGAGAGAGAGAGAGAGAGAGAGAGACAGGAGGGATCCATCATCAACACAACTAATTGCATTTTATATGTCATAAGAAATTTACGGGGGATGGGGGAGGCAAAGAGATTAATAGAAAGAGAGATAGAGAAAGAAGATGGAGTAAGTGAGGAATGGGTATACGAAGAAAAAGCAAACAAAACAAAAAAGCTAACAAGCTCGTGCACCGATTTCAAGGCAATAAAACCAAAACCAAACATAGTTTTACGTGGCGAGATCATGGTTGTGAGAGTAAGCGTTGGAGTTTTGGGGCCAGTGACAGAGTGAGGACTTGGCAAAGAGTGGGAGGATGTTGCAAGCCCTACTGATCCAAATAATGTTGGTTGGTTGGTTGATTTCTTGGCGTCCATCGTCAACATCGAGGCTTTATCGCGGAGATTTTCAAATCGTTTAGATGATCTGTAAAGACTTCTGTTTTGTTCATGTCAGTAACAATTCTCATTTTATTTATTTCAGTTTTATTATTTTCAATGCGATGATTTAGCTTAATAATGTTGGTTTGTTTTTTTTACACCCCAAAAGTTTTGCGCGTTTCGGAAAATAGATTGTTATTATCTTCCATGTTTTGATTCTTGAATGGAAAGGATGGGGTGTAAATTATACACTCTAGCTTCTATCGCTCTAAGTATTAGCTTACCTTTTAACAACAAAAGATGAAACAACAAAAACAAACAAAAAAACCCCGATGTTCTTTATGCTTTCCGCTTGCAGTGGGTTATAACAATGATAACCACATACTTGATATATAAAAGCATGTTATGTAGTTAGAAGAGGCTTTTGGCACGAATGTATATCTGTCCGCATGTCTGCCTGCCTGTTTATCTGTCTATCTATCGGTGTGTCTGTTTCTATCCCTCTCTGTGTTTCTTTGTCTCTCTCTCTCTCTCTCTCTCTCTCTCTCTCTCTCTCTTTCTCTCTGTGCCTGCCTGTCTGTCTGCCTGTTTGTATCTTGATTTCTAGCTATCGGTATGTCTATCTCTCTTTCCCACTGCCTCTCTGTAACTTCTTCTCCTTCTCTGACTATCTGCCCCTCTCTATTTTAAAAGAAATTAGTCTCTACCGTAACATAACAAATCTCTCTCCTCTCTCCTCTATCTCTCTCTATTACTGTATCCCTGCCTGTCTGTATCTTTATGCCGATATATATGTCTAATTCTCTCTCTCCCTCTAATCCTCTCTCCCTTCTCCCCCCACCCTCCTCTACCTCTCTCTCTGTCTCATTCTCTCATCCCTACCAAGTACAAAACACGATTCTTTTCCTCAACCCAAGCCTTTTTTGAAAGGTACGTATTTTAATTCCCTGAGGTAGCTTTTATAATCTTGGTTGGAATAATTTGTAGAATTGAAATTACTGTTTTTAATACAGTCATGTTTATAACAGATTGTAGATGGCTAACTCCCACAATTCACAGGCGTTAATTATCTTTATCACGATTTGCTCACCAACATAACATTATGGTTTGATTGATTTTTTTTGCCTGTTCGCTCACTTGTTGTTTTTTCTTTTTGTCGATAACCACTTTCAAAAATGAATTTCTGTCTGTTGCTTACATATTAATCTAATTTAGTACTTCACGGCAAAAAATACCAAGGGGCAAAGATGCCAATATTTTTAGCACCACGTTGTATTCTGTGCAAGGATTTAATTTTTCCACTTAGATAAAAATGAACACTCATGAAATTTAAATTTAAAATGCATACGATCAACTCAAGCGAAATGTTACCACTTTTCAGATTCAACAAGGTTAACTTAAACAGGAATGTATATGGATTTTGTGACTAACAATTTTGAGATCTATAATCTTTTATTTTTGTCAAAATAAATGTATCTATATGAAATGACATTTAATTTTCAAGAGTCGGTGAAACAAGTAGGCCTAAACTTTAGCCGGGGTAGCAATTATGCCTAATGGTTTAACGTTTCTTGAGACTCAAGAAAGTTCCTATTCGACGACGAGCCCTAAGACGGACAATTGGCGGACATCAACCTAATCCGTTATGATGATGATGATGATGATGATCATCATCATCATCATCATCATCATCATCATCATCATCATCATCATCATCATCATCATCATCATCATCATCATCATCATCATCATCATCATCATCATGGAGTGCCGTGACGGATGGCGTTGGTGACCATGTGTCTCCACATCTCTCTGTCCTCGCATTTCAAAATCAGGTCGACCCCTTTGCTTCAACCGATCCATCTTCTCAGCCCGTCCAAGGTCTTTTCTCGCTCTTTTTCCGTTCATTTTTCCAGTTGTGATAATATGCTCTGAATTATGTCAGCGCATAACAACAGTAAAATAACAGCGTTCATTGCGTGTATCGCGTGATCGCAAATTATAAACATTTTTCGTTCCCCACAAAAACAGTAATAAAAAAAAAATCAACAAAACATCGCTCTCCGCCCTTTTAATTATACCCAAGACACAGATCTACAAACGGAAACTTGTCAGATGTCGGTCTTGGGGCCCATCCACAAAATAGTCTATAGCTGCGCCTTTCTTGTAATCGTTTTGCGGACGTCAGAGAGATGATCTGGAATTTGAGTATTGGCCTCCTGTGACGTCCGCAAAACTGTAAGACTAACCCACGATAATTTAAAATTTCAGTTTGTAAACCTACTGGCTACAAGGCGATAGAAGAGGCGAAGTACTGACTATAAACACGAGCGCGCGCGCGAGAATGAAAGAAAGAGAAATAGAGAGAGAGGGGGGGGAGAGAGAGAGAGAGAGAGGGAGAGAGAGAGAGAGAGAGAGAGAGAGAGAGAGAGATCTATGTTCTAAATTCATTGTCTCAACGACAGTAACATTTCGTTACGTTATCCGAGAAACTAGTTAGCCAGATTGTAGAGTGGGGAGAGGGAGGGGGGTAGCCCTGGGGTAGAATATCGACTTTCAACGCAAGAGGTCCGTGGCTCGAACCCCCCCGTGGCGACTCATCCCCTACTCATTGGGTCGGTGTTAGTGTAATGTGACCGACTGAGACAATGTCATGATATCCCCGCACCATCTCTGTGTGGCATCATGTAAACTTGTTAGATATCAGTCTTGGGACCCAATCAAGCCCATATAGTGCTGACGTGGACGTTAACCAGCAACAATAACCCAATACTTTTACCACAATAAGCTACCTAACTACCTATCTCCACCCTGTTGTTGTGACATCACTATATGAAGAATCCTCCCCGATTGGTTGGGTCGGTGTCAGTGTTATGTGACTGGCTGAGAAATGAGTCAATAGTCATGGTATCCCGGGATGTCTTGCGTGTGTTAATTTTCAAGCGTTACAAGTAGGCCTAAACTTAAGCCGGGGAAGCAATTCTGCCTGCTGGTTTAACGTTTCTTGAGACTCAAGAAAGTTCCTATTCGACGACGAGCCCTAAGACGGACAATTATATGTGCTACCACACACGAGACAGGGCGGGGATACCATGACTCCTGTCTCAGCCGATCACATTATACTGACACCGACCTAACCAGTAGGGAACGCAACAGCCAGGATTCGAACTCGGGACATTTTGCGTCGGAAGCCTATGTTCTACCCCTGGACCACCGCGCCCCCCTGAATGGGACGGACATCAACCCAACCAGTCATCATCATCAACATCATCATCATCATCATCATCATCATCATCATCATCATCATCATCATCATCACCATCATCATCATCAACATCATCATCATGGAGTGCCGTGCAAGTTGGCGTTGGTTACCATGTCCCTCCACACCTCACTGTCCTCGTATTTCAAAATCAGGTCGACCCCTTTGCTTCAACCGATCCATCTTCTCAGCCCGTCCAAGGTCTTTTCTCGCTCTTTTTCCGTTCATTTTTCCAGTTGTGATAATATGCTCTGAATCATGTCAGCTCATAACAACAGCAAAATAACAACGTTCATTGCGTGTATCGCGTGATCGCAAAGTATAAACATTTTTCGTTCCCCACAAAAACAGTAATAAAAAAAATCAACAAAACATCGCTCTCCGCCCTTTTAATTATACCCAAGACACAGATCTACAAATCTAGAGCCCTTATACTTTATTCAAGAACATTCGAGAAAAATCCAGACTCTACCACATCTCAGTTGTTTTTATACGTCTCTCCACTGAATGTAAGGACTGAATGTACATAGAATCTCAGCATTCGTTGTCTCACCTTAAGAGCTAGTTTGCTGTTAGTCAGAATATGTTGTATTTTCTGAATGGCTTGTTTTGATTTATCTATTTTTGTCTTGATTTCTGTGTCTCGTTTTCTGTTTTCTGTTATCATCGCCTCTAAGCATTTAAAATTTTCTACCAGGCTTCATTTGAAAGTCTCAACTTTTAACTTAAACGTGAGGAAATTTTTCACCCGAACACCACGATTGTCTAAATTTAACCGACGTTCCACTTCCATGAGTTTTTTCACGATGGCATGTCTGGAAGTATCTCAGTAGCCGCATCCGTGCACGCCCTACGTGGGGAATGGTTGCCCTTTACTAGAAAGGAACAACATAAAATGAAACGGCCAGAGCGGGCACCAAACCTTCAACCACTCGATCTGAAATCGGGAGCTCTACACCCATAGACTACCCCCTCGCAATCGACTAAACAATGAGATAGGAGGTACACCGGTGTTTAAACTTATACCCTGAACAAAGAGTGTATTTGTTTAAAGTAGAAATTACCCTTATTTAGTGTCTAAGCCCATAGCACGTTTGCACTTACCACCGCTTCCTATTGATTTGGTGGTCGATGGTCTGGCCCTTGGCCTGGCATGGGTTAAGTGGATATGATGGCCGGCTAGATCTGGACACAATTGGTCTTGTTCACGCATGCGCGAAGACAAAGAGAGACACGGAGAGACAGAGAGAGAGACAGAGAGAGAAAAGATATGGATTGAGAGAGAGGTTGAGAGAGAGAGGGGGAAAGACAGATAGATAGAGAGGCAAAAAGACAAAGCGATGAAGTGTATGATAAAAAAGGATACAGAGAGGCAGAATATTAAATTGCGTGAGAGAGAGAGAGAGAGAAAGAGAGAGAGAAAGAGAGAGAGAGAGAGAGAGAGAGAGAGAGAGAGAGAGAGACAGAGAGACTCGTATGAGCAAGGGTGTTATACGGTCATCCCAAGAGAAACTTCATTAATTAGTATGGTCTCCATTATGGTGTTAAGGACTTTGATGTGCGGGCGCTTGATTGCTAAACGTTTTCGTCAAGCCTTCTTGGAATAATTGACTTTTGAGTTGATGGGCTGGTTGAGTTATTCCACTATTAAAATTCTCTCTCGTTCTCTATTTCGTTCTGTTTTATTCTCTCTCCTTCTCTCCTTCATTCTCTCTATCTCCCTCCTTTTTCTTTCTTGTCTCTTTCATTTCTTTTATCTGCATCGTCTCTCTTTCCTCTTTCCTCTCCCTTTCTCTCTCTCTCTCTCTCTCCCCCCCTCTCTCTCTCTCTCTCTCTCTCTCTCTCTCTCCTCTGCGATTCTGTATACTTCTTTTCCCCTCTGTATATCTGTTTCACCTCTCTTCTCCATTCCCTATTACTCCTTACACATTTTTCGTTAAAAGACGCATTTCTACCCTATTGCTAATACTGTTATGAACGACAAATTATACATGCGTTCTTCTGTATACATTAGTGATGAGTTCTATCATTATGATATTTTCATTTTTTGTTTTTCCTGCCTAGCTTCAAATCAAGATGAAAGGCGACCCGAGTTTAATATGCCCAACCCAGGGTACTTAAACATCAAGTGGCATTATATGTACAACAATAATGTTAACTTTGACGCTGAACCAATAGCAGTTCTTTCATAGCTAAATCTACCCTAAGTATGGGGTCTAAGTGTATACTACCGTTGTACCTACCACTTTTGAACGGTTTGCATGCCGAATATGTACTTATTTTCTCTGATTCCATTTCCTTTACTATGAAGTTTTTCTGAGGCTTGCTTTTCGGGAAAAAAGTAAATCGTTGTCAATTGCTCCTTCAATATTTTCATTTTTTGTTTTTCCTGCCTAGCTTCAAATCAAGATGAAAGGCGACCCGAGTTTAATATGCCCAACCCAGGGTACTTAAACATCAAGTAGCATTTACAACAGCAATATAAATTTTGACGCTGAACCAAGAGCAGATTTTTCATAGCTAAATCTACCCTAAGTATGGAGTCTAAGTTTATACTACCGTTGTACCTACCACTTTTGAACAGTTCGCATGCCCAAAATGTAATTATATCCATTACAGCCATTTTCACTCATAATTTTCGGAACGTTATGTGCCGTAAGTCGTCGTAAGAATGTGCTATTAAGACTTACGACAAGTGCTAAGATATCGCCATATTGTGCTTACGGCCATAGAACAGATTTAAGGGATTATTATGAATTAAGACACATTCTTAGATGGATTTGAAAACTAAGTTAAACTCTCTAAATCTCGATGTATTTTTTGCAGATATAGATCAAGACATCTAATCTAGATAAAGATCTACTAGCAACTAAACTAGGGTTCATATAGCGTCGTGGAAACTTAAAATAATTATTTTTCTTAAGCCTTCTTAATCGCATATCATAAAACGCCTTGTAAGCCTAAATCTACATTACAGCCTAGTCACGATCATAGATTTACGGTCGTAAGTGTAACGTCCTGGTAGCTTACAATGCACCCCTAGACCTTCCTAATCGCATATCTTAAGAATTAAAACGAATCTTAAGCTTGACTCAACGTTATACTTACAACCCCTTGGGTAGAATGCACAAACATGACGTAGCTTACGTCTCGTCGTAGATCGTAAGCCTTTTTATTCTTATATTGTTTCGACGAGACATAAGCTACGTGTTGTTTGTGCATTCTATTCCTAGAATCTAGATCGAAACAAAACTAAAAAATTCTAGATTCATCTCAAAAGAATTAGATTCTACAGAGATTCAGGGCCGAAAGTGCATGGTTACGGTTAGCTTACGCCTCGTTTTAAAATATGAAAGTTTACGACGAGTTGTAAGCTATGGCGACGATGGACTCACAACCAATGTAGTTTTAGGTCTTCTGTAACAATATCCTGGGCTAAGTATCCGTACGCCTTAAGTTTAGAACAAGATAAATCGTCTAGAATCCAATATTTCTGCTTTTAATGCTAAGTTATGTTTGTTATCGGAGTTTTTTTTTTCTCGTTGGCATCTTAAAAAGAAAATCGTCTTATGTAAGGTACAGTTTTAACCTTTATCCCTCTCCATGAGAAAAAAAAAGTGTTTCATCATTGAATTATACTATTGATAACAATGCATGAAGAAAAAAAAGTATAAATTTTATCATTCAAACATTTACATTGCCATTCAGCGTACCAGAACCTACCGGGCTGAGCCTTAACCTTATTGTGATACAGGTCTATAGACCTACCTAAAGGACACACTAAAGATTCCTATATATTTACGATGCTAAACAAAATCTTTAACGTGACTTTTTACTTATGCTTCACCTAAACCGACACTGTCGTATGAGGATGATAATTATAGAACTATATATACTGCTTGCAATTACAAGAATTCTTAAACGGAATCGCATGTGAAAAAATTGGATTTTTAAATTAGATAAATTTCTACAGTGGGCTCAACACAATAATTGTTTTAAACTCGAAGGAACAATGACTGTTATTACAAACGCGTATAAACTGGTGTGTTTAAAACTTTTTTTCAAGAGAAACTAATAATAAGTATTATTATTTTATGTGAAATGTCACCTTTCGTCTGTTCTAGGTCTCCTATTTCCCTGGCGTGGCGGGCGAGGTGGGTGATAGTTGACTGAATTGCTAGAGCGGATACTTACCGCAAAGGAGGTCACGGTTCGAGCCCATAACTATTTGGACGGCAACCAGAGTAAATCAGGCACAAGTCGCTGCTGATGTAAATTTGAGTTTAATAATATTATATATCGACCTTTTTCATTTTCAAAATAGTTTGAATATCTCTAGTTTTAGACATGACAAAGTTATAATATTTTCAACCCCTTAAAGTGCATTTGATGCATTTTAGACACTATCAATAACTCTAAACGTCAAATTTCCAACTTGTGCCTGATTCGCACTGTTTGTCTCATTTATCGGCATTCGATCCTTAGCCTTTCTGACTGAATCAGTGTCATTGTTAAGTGATCAACTGTGACAAGAGCTGTGGTTTACTACACTGTCTCTGTGTGTATGTTTATCTTAATTTGGTGCAGTTCTCGGACTAGTACTTTTTCGTTTCTGTGGTTAATAAAATTGTTGTCTATTCTGTGTACTACACATGCTTTTATTTCACTATTTAGGTCTATTAAATGTCTTTTACCAATGTCTTGTTTATGAATTTTAATGTTTTATTGCACCACTTTTGTACTATATTTGAAAAAAAAAACTCTGCTTGCATATGTATTATATATTAACATGTGCTGTTGTCGTTTTTTTTTTCTACCAATTATTAATAGTCAAATGTATTTTACAACGACCCTTAGTATCAGTTTCATTTTTTAAAAATATCATATAGTCACAATGACTATTAGTATGTATGTATTTTACGGCTTCAAATGTGCGATCTATCCACTTGAACATTACACTAAGAATCATAGTATTTTGCATTTGCTTCAAAATTTTAGCATAATATGATTTTTTTTCATGAACCATAGTATTTTATATTTGCTTCAAAATAAGTTTAGCATAATATGATTTTTTTTCAATTGCAAAGCACTTCAAGCTTCATTCATAATAGAAAGATGCTCTACTAGAAGAAGACCGATGGTCTCCAACAACGGTCGGGCAATCCGCAGTTAGAAACCCAAAATCAGTCAAAATGTATCTAATTTTGCCCCCACTGATTGGGTTGGTGTAAGATTAAGGCGACAAGCTAAGACAGGAGTTCAGGTCTCCACGCTCTGTGAAAGCACGTAAAATTGTCAGAGGTTAGTCTTGGGTCCCGTCCACAATATAGCTCATATGGTGCTGACGGTAACGCTAAACAAAAAACAAAACAAAACAAATCACACAAATAAATCGATTAGATGCACTTTTTTATTTATTAGTGCTAAGAAAAATATCATTATTATTATCATTATTATTATTATTATTATTATTATTATTATTATTATTATTATTATTATTATTATTATTATTATTATTATTATCATCATCATCATCATCATCATTATTATGCTGTTGTTGTTGTCGTTGTTGTTGTTTTTGTTGTTGTTCCTGTTATTGTTATTAAATCTATTCTTATTTCAATCACTAGCCTAGTTGCTGAAAGGTAGAGTCTAGATAGACCACAATTGCAGTCCTTCTAGACTCCAGTCTATTCAGACCACATTGAGCTGAATAATTCCTTTTGCCACAGCAATACACGTAAAAAGGTCGGACAGAAGTTGTGCTGATGTGTGCACTTTGAATTTGATATATTCCATCGGAAGAGAAAAAAAAAAGCTTTGTCTCATCCCATCCTCAGTCGACGAATACTCATTATTTAAATAAGTTAAATAAATTATTCAAAGATGCCTCTTATACTTTATTTTCATGGTCCGGACCCCTCTCCCTCTCTATCTGTCTCTTTGTGTGTCTCTCTCTCTTTATTTTTCTCTCTCTGTCTTTCTCTCTCTTTATCACTATTTCTCTCTTCTTTCGCTCAAAGACGTTCTCTATATCTACCTTTTCTCTCTCTCAATGTCTCTTTCTCCCTCTCTCTCCCCCTCCTCTCTCTCTACTCTCTCTAAATCTCTCTCCCCCTCTCTCTACCATGAGCGTTAAATTGACTATAGATCTACTCTAGATCTAATCTATACTCTCCAACACTTACATGTAGAGATCGAGAAGCTAGTAACACAGGCGAAGAAAAAGCAAGATTAGCAAGGGGTAGGACCAAGGCTTCCAAAAATAATGTTAGTGGTAGCCCTGGGTAGGACGAATGGGGTTAAAATGGATCGGGGAAACCCAAGAAAATGAAAATGTCGACGTGCACACCACAATTTTCATGGTGTCCGCAGTCACTGGGATGGGCAGACCAAGATTGCGGTCTTGGAAATCACTTCCAAAAAAAAAAACACAAATAAAAACAACAAAACAAAACAAAAAAAGTTCGTAGACAGAGACGGCCGCACCCAAGAGACCGCTGACACCCTGCTCTTCCTGTCCTTTTGAATACAATGCATTTTTAATATTATACCTTATTTATTTTTGTTTTGTTTCAAACGTGGCATTTTTACTAATAGGATACACAGATTTTTTAAGTCAAGGGAAGGAATCCATAAAAAACACTTCCAGCTGGGAATAAATATGTGCATAAAAACGGAAAAAAAACTACAATTGTTGTAATTTCTTAGAGGCCGTAAGTACAATGTTGCCGTAGCTTACGAATGGTCGCAAGCCTTTTTTATTCGTACATTTTTATGATGGGGTGCACACTACCGCCACGTTTTACTTACAACACATTGTTTTTTTTTTCACTGCAAGGGGGTGGAGTGGCGCAAGTATTAGAGCGTTGGACCCCCATTTGGGAGATTATCAGTTCAAAACTTGCGATCAGACAGATAATGAATTTGACCGATTTCTTCCTCTGTTTTGGTTTATGGATGTCAGTATGATGTGAACATTAAATGATTACAGACCAGTAGCCTTAACATCTGTGGCTATGAAATGTTTTGAATCAATTGTTTTGAAATTCTTAAATACTTTACTACCATCAGACTTCGATGTTTTTCAATTCGCGTACAGGTCTAATAGGTCAGTAGATGACGCGGTTGCAATAAATGTGCATGAGGTATTAAACCACCATTTTTATTCGTACATTTTTTATGATGAGGTGCACACTACCGCCACGTTTTACTTACAACACATTGTTTTTTTTTTCACTGCAAGGGGGTGGAGTGGCGCAAGTATTCTTTTGAAGATGTCACATTCAACATTATATATTTTCGATGTAACACACATTGACTGAATAAATTTGAATTTGAATTTGAATTTGAATTTGAATTTGAATTTGAATTTGAATTTGAACCACTGAGATAGTTATGCTTGTGTCCCCGCACAATCTCTACAGCATATAAAATAGTCAGACTTTAGTCTATGTATGCGTCCGCAATGCAGCCTTGATGCAGAGGTCGGGTGTTACGAAATACACTCACTCACTTGATCATCTGCCATACTTTTTTAAATTAAAAGTTTTTTTCCTCTTACTCAAAAGTTTTTACTTTTATTGTATAAAACTAACGGCATCGTGAGGCAGGTTGCAATTACTTTCTTATCTGTACTTTACTTTCGCCGTAACTTAAGAGACTGGGCTACGCTTTCTTCGTTCAGTTACCAAAGGGCGCCCAGTAAAAGCAAATTGCTCTACGTTGGGCATTGAACCCAGGATCTTCACAATATCAGCCCAATACTCTACCCAGGGCGCCAATGATACTTTTGTTTTGTTTTGGTCCCTTACTCACAAATTTGGATGGAACAATTGTTAAGTTTAAGAAATAATGCAGCTTATTATTGAAAAAAAAAATTCTTTTTTAAAACAAGTATTCTGACAGCTTTATTTTTTATGATATGCGAGATTTGAGCTCGATTTTATACATTGATTCTTGATATGCAATAAAATATATACACAATGTACACACAGAATTATACAAAAGAAATCGCAAACAATTCCAAATTCAATTCTTTTTTTAATTCTTTTTTTTTTCAAGGAAAGACAGCTTCAACGAATGCGCCCTCAGACCGACGCAGAACGGTTCTTGAATGAACAATAGTTTACTTTTGTTTTCCTGTTGTAACAGCAAGATCTTCTCTAAAAGCACTCACAAAAAAAACAACAGAAAATGCAGTAACTAAATAGAACAGAAAATCACAAGTAAAATCACTGAAGAGAACATAATAGAGTCAAACAGCTCGTCGGATTCGAGAAAGGAACAAAGTATACACTACAGGAAAATCAAGGTTAGAAATAAAGGTCTACGAAGAATTAAATCTGTAGTTCTAAATAGCGCCCCCTCACCCCGCGAAAAAATACATTAAATAAACAATTTAAAACAAACAAACAAAAAAACAGAAGAAAATCAATAATGATTCTTTTGAAGAAAACAATTGCAAATATAATTGCTTATACCATAAAATAATGAAGATGATATGACAATAAAAAATAATAATAACAACAACAACAACATAAAAAACAACAACAACAATAATAAAAATAATAATAATAATAATAATAATAATAATAATAATAATAATA
>RQTK01000698.1:116378-156699 GCA_003991915.1 Elysia chlorotica | reverse complement strand
CAACAACAACAACAACAACAACAACAACAACAACAAAAATAGTAATAAGTACAACAACATAAAAACAACAACAACAAGAACAACAAAAATAAATACAGCAACAACACCAGCAACAACAACAACAACAACACCAACAACAAAAACAACAATAAAATGTTTAAAATGTAGGAGTAATTGTAAATGTGAATGAAAAAACCCACAGTAATTCCTAAATTATACGAAAAATTCCATTTATACAGTAATTTCAAACAATTTTCAAAAAGAAGGTTCAAATCAATAAAATATGGGGATAACTTAACGCCACTTGCGCAAATCTAATGAGAAGCGAATGTTGTTAAAAAGGTAATATATAATTTGCGATAGAAAATCACCATTTTTAATTAGAACTTTTTGTTTTCAACATTCATCGTGTCAGCTACCCCGAAATGTTGAACAACCCCAAACTCTCCCACATCACGTGACTCAGCTCTTCGCTTCTTTTTACGTTAGTTTTTACGTTAGTTTTTATTGCCATCTAAGACTACCCCTTTACATATGCCTGTTTGTCATTGTTATAATACTAAAAACGTTAATAAAATAATGTTCACGTCTTTTAGGCTATATCATAAATGTTTGGTTTTCTACTTTTCTTCCTTTTGTTGGAACTAGTTAACAGTAATGCTTTAAAGTTACTGTAAAGAAACTTTTCATTATTAACTTTTATTTATTTTCATAATTATGATCTTCTTTGTTTCTCTTGCCAAAAAAAAAACCCATCCTTAAAAACATAAAGAAAATCTTTTGGACCACATCTTTATAATATTATCTTGTTTCCCCCATTAGTTTTATCTCTGTATTGGAACTATTCGGTATTGATCAAGCATAATTATGCTTATTGGTAGATTATTGGCTTTTATACCGGCAGGACTCTCTCCCCAAGTAGCTCATTATTCTTTGAACTTTTTTAAATTTTTTATGTGGCCCGCGTCTAAGCAAAAACAATAACCCTTACAACGTGTGGAATCAGCCCTGAGAATATAGAAGGTAGAGGGTTTATGCTCCATACTTATTTTTGTTTTTGTCAATGTATTTTGTATTGGTACAAAATAATCTTGCGCCCCCCCCCCCCAATTTCCAACCCCAAAAAACAAGGTGTATAATTTTGTTTTTGTGAACTGTTGTCAATAACATTCTATGTATAGTGTGGCTGTAACTGTGCAAATACTCCCACTAGCGCTAAATAATTATTTTACTGTTCACCAATACTTGCGTGTGTGTAACTGTGTCTAACAGTGTGTGAATGTGTATACCTGTGTGTGAATGTGTGTACCTGTGTGTGAATGTGTGTACCTGTATGTACATGTGTAACTGTGTGTAAATGTGTAACTGTGTGTAAATGTGTAACCGTGTGTAACTGTGTAACTCATCCCGTTAACGCTAGGTTGTGGTCTGGAACTCTTTGATTGACGCTTGCTCCTGATTTGAGCCGCGTTTTCCCAAACAGGCTTGAAAGGCTGGCTGCTTCCCTGGTTGTGACCCACTTTCTGATTGGACACTAGTCGTCTGGACCCCGCCCTCTGACCCCTCATTAGTCAGCTGGACCAGGTCCCTTGATTTCCCATTGGTCAGTTGTTGGTGCACAGTATGTTCAAACAGCGTGAATGGCGATGAGGATGTGGATCGCTTTTTGCCGGCCCACGCGCGGAACTGTGGCCGTTTGGAGAGCTCATGATCTGGTATCCCACCGAGAGCGTGGTCCGATATTCCATCAAGACCATGATTTGGTATCCCATCAACTGGTGGCTGGAATTGGGTCGTGTGGAAAAGTCTACTCCCCGCGGGATTCTGGTTTAAACCGCGATACGAATGATTCTCTGACCAACCCCCATCAGAATCGGGTGAGGGAAATATCTTCCCAAAACTTGAATCTGGCAAGACTTCAGAAAGAGTCGCCATGTCGTTACCTGTATTGGAAATTATGACAGGAAAATGAGATGAATATTGTTTCTGGAGAGGATTCCTAACTTCTGGCTCCAATGCCCCGTCATGTACTCTCTTTTTCCCATGCCAGGCTTGAAACGCTGGGCGCTTATTTTTCTGATCTGGGATATCACTGCCGTAGCTTCTCTTTTTACCTGACCAGGCGTGGAAATATGCCCGTTTGTCTATCGATTCGTCTTGAGACGACATGCCGTCATTGTTGGCCGCTCGTTTTTTCCCATTCCAAGCACTAAAGCCTCGTCTCTTAGCCATTTCTAAGCCTGGAGCTTCTGTATCGACAGTGTTACCACCTACTGCTTGTCTCGCCGCGCCGTCCGTTCCTGTTGGTGTGTCCACATCAGTCGGGAGGAACCCAGACAATACCTTGCTTGATGCTGAGGAGAAATGTGCCTGAGGTGAGAAAGAAGAAACTGCAAGTGGCTGCCATGGATATTCCGATTGGTCTTGTTGTTGTTTTTGGTATTGTTGTCCTTGTTGTTGCTGTAGTTTTGCTAAAGACTGCTGTTGGCTTAAAATCCCATTCTGTTGAAGGTGACGATCAAAGCTCGGCACAAGGCTGGACCGTTTGCCGGACCAAGCACGGAAAGCTTGCCGTTTTACTGGACTTGATAATACAGACTGAGGCATGTGGTATGGTTCTAAAGAACGTTTTCGTTTCCCTGACCAAGCGCGGAAAGCTGGTCGTTGGTCCTGACTTGACCATTCCCCTTGGTACTGAAAACGTTTCCCTGACCACGCGTGGAATGCTGGTCGTTTTGAAGGACCTGAATATGGCCGTTGAGGTATGTAGCTTTGGTCTGCGTGTAATGAACGTTTTCCTGACCATGCCTGGAAGGCTGGTCGTTTGGCTAGCTGTGAAGATGACCCTTGGATAAAGTAACTTTGGCCTGGGTGTAGCGAACGTTTACCCGGCCATGCATGGAAAGCTGGTCTTTTGTCCAGTATTGACCAACTCAGTGGGTACAGAGAACGCTTGCCTGACCAAGCGTAGAAGGCTGGTCGTTTGGCTAGCCCTAAAGATGACCCATGAGTCATGTAGTTTTGAGCGGTGTTTAAGGAACGTTTCCCTGACCATGCTTTGAAGGCTGGTCGTTTTACTTGACTTGACAGGATAGACTGGGGCACATGACTTTGGTCTGGCTCTATAGAACGCTTTCCCGACCAGGCATGGAAGGCTGCTCGTTTGTCCAGACTTGACCAGTCTAGCGAGTACTGAGAACGTTTCCCTGACCATGCCTGGAAGGCTGGTCGTTTTGATGGACCTAAAGATGACCCTCGGATTATGATGCTTCTGGCTGGTTCCTGAGACCGTTTCCCTGACCAAGAGTGGAAACCTTGCCGTTTGAAAACTATTGGAACTGACGGGTGGGGTTGTTCACTTTTCTCTTGCGTTTGTAGAACAGAAGATGTCGGTTTCACACCATGCACATCCAGTTTGAGTATACCCGAAGTCTCCGTGTCGCCAACCTCTTCTCCGTCATGGTTTAAAGATACCACACCTTTTTCACTGGACTCTGCCTTTTCTGTATCCGGGCTGAGGCCCTCAAAGGTTCCATCGATAGAGTGTTCAAACTGCCCATCTGACTGCACTGCACAATCTCCAGCTATCATATTACTACTGTCATCAGAATCTCTCTTTCCATTCCAAGCACTGAACCCTCTTGATCTTTTCTCATCTACATTTCCCAGCGATGTGGACAAATCTACATCAGTGATAACCATGTTTGGGTTTTTTACTGAAGCTACCTGTTTATTATGGAAGTCAATATCTTCCTTCAGGGAGCTTCGTTTCCCGTTCCAAGGACCGAAACTTCTAGTTCTTTTTCCAACGGCGCTTTCGTTTGTAATTTGGTTAACATCGATAGCAATCTTGTCTTGATCTATTCCCAGCACAAGGTCTTTGTTGTTCCCATTTTCTTCTAAAAACCTTTCATTGTCTTTAGGTTGAGATAAGGAATCACTTGAGCGTTTGTGCCTCAGGCCGTGTACCAAAGACGCCCTCTTGCCGGCCCAGGAGTGGAACGCTGGCCTCTTTCTGTGGGGTTTTTCGTAGGCTCTGACCACCCCGCTGTTATTTTTCCTGGCCCTCTCCTCCTTGGTGTTTTGCTGGTCATCATGACTTGAGCCAGTCTCTTGCCCAGTGTTTTCCTCGTCCAGAATACTGGCACTGTAATCTCTCTGGGACCGCCGACTGACTATCTGGCGGTAGAGCTCCCTCAGCGCTACCAGTAGCTCTAGCCGCCTGCGTGACTGTAGCGCATCTCGAAGACTTCTCTCCCCAAACTGAATACCACCTAGAGCTGATCTCTTGCCGTTCCAGGGTTTGAAGCCTCTCCTTCTACCCGAGCTAGAATTTACCTTATCACGCCCATCTCGTTTGTCGACTTCGCCATTTTTGTTTTCGTAAATATCTTCTTCCTCGAGGTTATCAGAGCTATCGAGGTTTGCGATAAAATCTGTTAGTTGTCCTTTGCTGAAATCATCTAACTCTTCAAGGGGGGATAAAACCTCTTCCAGTAGTAAAATTTCTTCTATGACTTCAGGTAAGTAAGTGTTTAGTTTGTCAGGAGAAATCTGAGAACGCTTGCCTTTCCATGGACCAAAGGGAGATCTTTTAACCGCAGTCTCGTCGGCGAATGAATGACTTTCTGCACCAATGTTGCCGGAATGCGTTCCTTCATATTGAGATGATATCTGCCCTGTCAACCCTCTGAGAAAATTCCTGTGTGGTTTAATTCCTGTCTTCTTCGCAATCCAGCGAATTATCTCTGCTTTATCTGCCTGGGCATCGCCATCAGTCCCTTGTAGGTCCACCCTGTCGCCAGAACTCTCTCTCCCAGCCCACTGTCGCAAGGCTGTACGTTTTCCTGTGAGACTTTCCCCAGCACCGCTCTCGGCAAAGCTTTTCCAGACTTTCCCCTCCTTCATCGCAAGAGAGTTCGCAAATGCCGCCAGTGCCAAACCGAGGAGCCTCAGTCTTTCTTTGGTCAAGTTCCCCTCACCGTACATGTTTTCTTGGGTTTCCCCAGGTTCATCCTGACCGGACACTGACCTGACTACATCAGGGTATGTTGTCAATCTGTCTTCCTCAGGCGATATAAGTTCATTCACACTTCTCTTTGACTGAGAATGCACTATTAAGGAATCTCCATTTTTAGAGTTCAAAGTTTTATCATGTGTACCTGGGTCCTGAGATGGCAAAGCGTCCACAATGTGAGCGGCTGCGAACAGCGATGCCAACACTGCAAAAACGAAGTGAGCAACGTTTAGAGACATTGCCAAAAGATCGCTATGGCGAAGAAACTTATTGGAACTCCGAGAGTTCCCTTGTGTCAGCGCCGTCTTACCATGTGGTCATAAGTTGACTGGGAGTCCAAAACTTTCAACACAGTATGTCAGTTTTAGGGGCTTCTGAAAGCAAACAAAACAAAACCAAGAAGTCACAAATGTCCTGCTATTTACGAGTATCTCAATTTCAGTAAAATGACTTTTCAAAATTTCACAATACTATTAAATAAAAAAACAACAACAAATATTTAAAAATGCGTTCTGCTGTATTGGACTTTTTGAATTACATTCTTTGTCTATCAGTCGTTCTTATTCTATACATTTTATTAATTTATTATTTTACAGCAGGATGGTTTTCTAAAATAATTATTGTCTTAAATTGGTAACTTGATGATCACTTTTCAATGATTATTAATTTGTCAGTTCTCGTGGAGACGTAAGTAAAACCAGCTCCGGTCTCCGCTTTGATTTGACACAACGACTTCCCACGATGTACCACCTTAGATTCCTTTAAGATTTAACTTCACTGGTGGGCCAGTGTTGCTTTGTTACATTATTATAGGAAAAACATATTACTACCAACATGTAAGGAACCGATCTAATATACACAGTTACATTAAAGTTTCAGCTGTCAAAGAGAGAGAGAGAGAGAGAGAGAGAGAGAGAGAGAGAGAGAGAGAGAGAGAGAGAGAGAGAGAGAGAGAGAGAGAGAGAGAGAGAGAGAGAGAGACAGAGAGCAGAGCTAAATAGATAACACTCTTAGCTTATTGAGAGATCTAGCCCGCAGAAATAGATTCCTGGAATTCTTAGATTAAGCGTTTCAACGACCTACAAAATAAAAGAAATTCACTGTTTCCAGTTATTTACCCAAAGTTCTTCCAACAAAGCCGGTTTTACTAAACTGATAAAAGCGAGAATTCTAGAATGTGATGAAATACGATAATGCAGAACAAAATAACAGCAACCATTATAGGATTAAGGCTCAGATGAAGAAGTAGTTGCCCAAAACATTTTCAATATTTTTAATTTAAAAAAATGAAAAAATATAGAAGATATTATTATGGATAGCAAGTACAACGGGAGTCTACGTTTTAAACCCGGAGTAGGGGTTGCTTGTACTTTTGAAAGTGCCCTTGGACAGAGCGCTAAACATATTGAATTATTGTGCTTGCTACCCTTAAAGAGTACCGTGCTGTTTTGAATTTGTATGACAAGTGAGAAATGCATGGTAACTTGTAGAAAAATTAATAATCTAGACAGAGGTTTAGTTGGGCTGGAAGAGGGGTTGTTACAGGCACAAACGTATGATGTTAATCAAGCAAATAAAAATTAGTACTGTAAATGATAAGAAAAAATCACAAAGTTTGCTCTAGAATTTATTTCTTGGACGAATAAAGCACAGGAAAAAAAAAATTAAATTGTACCCCCTATTTAGGCTGACAACACAGCTATCTCACCAGTGTATGCAAACTAAATAAACATAATTATAAATATTTTTCCACGTGTGGGTAATATAATAAATATCTGGTGTCATTCAGTGGGTATTTAGGTACACTGACAGCTAAGTAGTATAACGATTTTTAGTTTAGTAAAGAATACATAAATACCATCAATTATTACTTTTTGTGTTGAAAAAATAGACACAAATCTATAAATAAAATTACATTTAGGATGCAATATGATAGAAAGTAAATTAAATATCTATTAGAAAGGAACAACGCATTGCCTATTTTTAATCATGTATCTTTTAATAGAAAAAATGATTCCCTTAACATTTGTCCTGCATTAGAGAGAAAAAAATTATTAAAAATCTCAATATTTTAGTAAGATTTTGAATGGAATAAGATACAATTGTTGGAAGGTGATTATAATGATTATGGTCATGAAACATATTCGTTTATGCCACAATATCTATAAGTGAAATATGAAACATAAAAAAATCAGAGAAAGTGACGTGTTTACTGTGACAAACATAATGCACTAAAAGCCTTGGATCACTACTTTGAATAACACATTTGAAAAAATGCAGTTTTTCCCTCATAACTAACTTTAAAAATGTTTTTTTTTCAAGAGTCTATGACTTTTATGATCTCATCATTGCAAAGTGTGCTATGTATGACTTACATAACCATTTAAATCCGTGTTGCTACATTGCACGCATATTAATTGTACCCAAACAATTTCTTTTCCAATATTTTCAAATCATAGGTATGTGCGGTCGGAAAACCATAACAGTTAAAATAAAAAATCTACTTTAATATTTGTTTTGAAGATGACAAAAAAATGTTTTTTTTTCAATGCCCATACTAATTGGATAAAACATATATCTATAAAAAGGGGGATTTTATATGGCATCATAACTGATTATGGTACATACAAGATCCAATTTTATGAAGATAAAATATCCTATATTAAATTATAATAATAATGATAATGATAATGATAATAATAATGATAATAACCGCGCCTCCCTACTGAAATGGAGTCGAGTTAGAAATTTAAAATAAAAATTACAGGCAACGTTGTTAACGCTTACACATAGTAATCTTTTGAATGAAAGAAGAGCAGATTATTACTTACAAGTTACATGCATGCCAATTAACAGCAGTGGCAACAATATTCATGTTTGTATACGCATTCACTATTTTGTTTTGATCAAACTCGAATATTTTACGTAGCTGCTTTGGGGGAAAAATTCATCTTACCTGCCATAGATTCCTTGACATCATCCAGTAATTGGTTTGGAAAAGACAGAGGCTAAACAATAATATTTTCCCTCTGCATTAGGGGCTGGGGACCCGCATATGATTAAGGAGATAATCATATGGCTGCATTAAAAATATTTTGTGAGTCAGCCGATATCCGTTGGAGCTGTCTGTAAAAGAAAAAACAAAAAACGATTATAACACAGACAGCGTAAGATATATAGAAATAAAGGATAATATTAATAAAACAAACAGAATGTGGTTTAATGGGTACATTGTAAATTTTGTACCGTACATATCGCCTAACAGTAACAAGAACAAGCATGATAATAATAATAATAATAATAATAATAATAATAATAATGATAATGATAATAATAATAATAATTCTGAGAGAATTATCCGCCTACCTCCTAAAATCATTTTACGAACAAATTCTTGGAATTACACCATAACCTAAAGAAAAGACCTTCAGTTCGTTACCATCTGGTAATTTTGCATGGTACGTTTTTAAGTTTGGGCCAAGGAATAAAGTATATGCTATAGTGATTTCCACGGGTAAACTAGTAAAACATCATATGTTGTTGTGGGTTTTTTTTTATCTGGTTAGAAACATGTTATTTGTTTAAACAAAAGTTATTTTTAGGGAAGAATATCTGAGACAATAAAAATATTGTAATATTTTCTAAAACACGTTGGTGTTTCATACTCAACAAATATCAAATAAAAAAAACAAACATACCGTCTTAGCTGATTCTGAATACTGTATGTTTCCTTCGTTATTTTATGTATGCGTGAGGGAGCCATTTGGTCTAAACTCACGTTAAATAACATTTATTTGTGTGATTTTGTCACCTACTCGTTGGGTCAGTGTCAATATAGCGTCAGTGCTAGTAATACAGGAACTAGCTTTGTCAGACGTTATGTTAGGTAATCGTCGTCGTTCAGAATATCCAGTTGAAATCTATGAAACGTTACTAGAGCTTGCATCTACGAAGAGCCTCTACAGCTAGCTGGCTATTACAAACTGAAACTTAACAATCATATTGAACTATCTTTGATTTTTAGTGCAGATTTTGGCTACTTCCACATTCGCTTTTTTAAAGTGCTTTTGAGTTTTAAAAAAAAAACAGTAGATGTAAAAGGTTAAGAATTATTTATTTAGTAATATTTTTATTTCAATTCATCCTGTTACATTGTATCGGCAACTTTATAGATTGAAAATAAACCTGCTTGTATTTGTACAAAAACTATTTTGAGGAGATGAAGCGAACAGGTTCAGGATGAAAAAATACGGCTATACTTTAGGACTGCTTAGTTTGTAATTTTGCTTTTACTGAACTCTTTTTGAAAGACAAATGTCAGTACTTTTTTTTAGTCCTAACATTATTACGCACAACGAGGGTCTCAATGTAATGGGAAAAATGAACAGTCAGAAACACAGACAGAAGGAGAGAAAGAGAGAGAGAGAGAGAGACAGAGAGAGAGACAGAGAAGATACAGAGGCAGAGACCCAGACAGAGACATAGACAGACAGAGAGACATAATAAATCATACTGCAGATGGTTTATACAGCGCCAATAAACTCAGGTATTTGCGCGTTTACCTTTATTATGAGGCAATCTATTTCGAGATAGTTCCTGTAAAACCATAGGAGTGCAAAAGTATGTTTAAGGGATTGTTCTGATAGAATGTGTCAAACGCTGTGCTTAGAACAAACAAAGCAGAGGTTAAACAGTTTCCTTCATTTACAGAAATTAGAAGATTATTATATAATTTTTTCCAACAAAGCTGTCTGAGTGTTTTTTTTTTTCATAAGCTTGTTGGTAAGTATCGAAAGGCCATTTCAATCAAATGTCTTAAAACTTGTTTTAATACAACTTTCTCTAGAAGATTAGATACAGGCCTAAAACTTCTCAAACAATCAGGACAGAGAGTTGGCTTGATGATTTCATGAAGGCATGTTTGGAATGTTTTCATACAACGCCTGAGCCAGATAGTTATTTAAAATTTGGGTCACAGAATCACACAAAATATCAAAATGTCTCATAAGCAAGGATGTTAGTATAGGATCTAGATCACATGATTTAGAGAAAGAGGACATAATCAATTTTTTCACTTTCTTTTCTGTTACCATTTTAAAAGTTTTAAAACTATAAAGAAAATCCAAGAAATGGATCTTGTTCTACTACCGTCAAGTTAGGATCTAATCTTATCTATGTTGTCTTAAAAACATACACTTAATTGATCAGGTAGTTTGTAAGTTGAGAAAATGTTAAGCTTTTTGTGCTTTGTGATCAGGTTTCCCAAACAAGGCATTTTTTTTATTATCGAAAAGCACTTTGGGATATATGAAGACCGAGTACAAAAACGGAGACAAATGACAGACAGATTGAGGGAGTGAGAGTGATTAATGAGAAAGAAAGCAGGGGCTAGTCATTTAAAATTTTTAGAACTCACTATTCACAATAAAAATGTATGCATATTTTGAGACTAAGCAAGACGTGATAGGCCACCATAATTCTTAATACAACAACAGCCAAGTGAGCGTTGACTGACCATATTTATTATCAGAGGAGTTGATAGTTAACTTAGAGGAACCACTATTCTAGAGTCATGCAAGAGTCCTGGTAAACAAATGAAAAGTATGATCTGAGAAAAGCATCTCTTTTTATCTTTTCACACAAAAATGATAAAAAGTGCATCTTATTGATCTCTTTTTATCTTTTTACACAAAAAGGATAGAAAGTACATTGTACAAACCTGTTTTTTCAAGTAGATCTCGTCACGAATGTAAATAAACTGAGTGCATCAGTTACATAGCCAGACGATCCTCAAAAAGGCGTGCTCTTTATTACTGTAAAACTTATACTAATATCAAAAACAATATCGATATAACTGTAGCTGATGGCCACACGCACTGTTTCTTCTTCTTCTTTTTTTAAAATCTATGCTGTTTACAGAAAGTTTCCAAACTGTTGTCCTGTGTTTGAAGTATTGGCCATGGGTTGAGGTGTCTTTCCTGTGATAGCCTGCCAGCCACGCCAGTCCTTGTGTCTATTGGTGGCCTGTTGTACAGCGTACCAGATACCAGCCTCAGTCTGCTTCTATATACCGCCGCTAGCCACAACCAGCTGATTGCCGGTGATGGGGGAGGGGGAGGGGGGATGCTGTGGAACTGAGCCACACCCACACGGTGGTCACTGGTTTTCTCTATTCACCACCATGCCCCTCCGTTATTCACACTCACACTCCTTCACTCTCTTTCATATTCTTACTTTACTTACCTTCACCCTCCTTTACTGACCCTCACCCTCCTCCTTTTTCTTTACTCACCCTCATCCTCCTCTTTTACTCACCCTCCTCCTCCTTTACTTAGCTCCTACTTCATTCATACTTCTCCCCCATAACCCTGCATATCCACCTACGTCATGTGTTTTGGTTCTGCATTATTTTTACCCCACAAATTTTTAAACTTTCTGTCACGATTCTTTTTTAAATCTTTTCTTGTTTAGAGCACCCATTCCCCTTTGTCGGGGGGTGGGGGAGGGGAGGTGGCCCTGGGGTAGAATATCGGCTTCCGACGCAAAACTTCCGTGGTTTGAGTCCTGGCTATTTCGCTTCCTACTGATTGTGTGGGTGTCAGTTTCATGTGATCTGCTGAGACATGAGTCGTGGTATCCCCGTACTGTCTCGTGTGTGACAGCACTTAAAATTGCCAGACGTCAGCCTCGAGGCCCGTCCACAATAAAGCGTATATAATGCTGATGTTAAACGGTAAACCAACTCAACTCAACTCAACTCAACTCCCCCTTCCAGGCTTGAGATTTTGTGTTTGGTCTCTCTTTACCCCCCACCCCCCTCTCCTCCTCTGCCCCGTGCGCCTCTTGATCACAAATCACTCTATCCATAAAATATTATTTCTTTGGAATGCCAAAAGCCAATGACAACAATCCTCCAATGATCTTGCTGTAAACTGAGAGCATTGGGAAAGAGTATGATAAGACAGGGAGGTGTTATGATCTTTTTGAATTTTTGGGGGAGAGATCTAGATAATTTTATACCATTGATGGGATGAGAGTTAGATATTACAGCAAGCAAGGAACAAAAAAAGGAGAGAGAACTAGTAGCTAGTCAGGCCGTGCTCCTAGAAAAATAGCAAACGGGTTTTGAGTCTGTCGCTAAGCATCCAACGTCAGAAAAATATAGGCTACAATTAAGACGGGCCCAATACAAAAGTCTGACAATAATGCGTGCTGCCACACAGAGACAGTGCAGCGATACCAGGACTCCTCATGAAACGGTCACATTTTACAACCACTGACACCGATCCAACAAATAGGGAACGAAATAGGACTAATACATTTTTGACTGATCGTGGCTTTTAAAACAAGGACCCCCCGCTCTGCCATCTGCGTCAGTTGGCTCCACGCTAGTAGAAGGTTGCGGTTTGATCCCCGCTCCGATCGTCTAATGGGTCAATGTCAGTAAAATGTGACCAATGTGGGTTTTTTTTATTTTTGTTTGCTTGTTTTTCATATTTTAATATCTCGTTGGGGACTAAATGAATAGATACAAATCTACTTATTTCACGAAAAAGAAAAAGCCAACACAAGCTAACCATAACATTTTTAATTTTGAATCTGGATAGAAAGTACGAGGTAACGATTTTTTTTCATGACGATTTTTACCTTTTTGCAATAATTTTTTTTTGATTTACTGAATAATTCAACATGTTTAAAAAGTTTTGTAACCGAGGAAATATAAAACGCCAAACCATAATGTAGGGACGCAATTACAACGTCGCCGTAGGTTACACCTCATCGTAAGTCTTTTCTTTTTTGTATATCTGAAGACAAGTTGACACTACGTGTCGTAAGTACAATGTTGTGGTAAGCTTACTACTCGAGTTGTCAGCTACAGCTATCATTTACGTACGGCCCTTGTAATCAACTTTTTCTTCCTCGTTGCCGTAACCTCCAAAAATAATTACACAATAACCAAAAAAAAAAAAAAGCTACAGCTATCATTTACTTACGACCTTTCTAATCAACTTTTTTTCCGCCTTGCCGTAACCTCCAAAATAATTATACAAAAGCCAAACAAAAAAAAAACCCCAAAAAAAAAAAAAAAAAAAAAAAAAAAACACCATACAAAAAAAACAAAAAACAGCATCATAACAAGGAAATGTTGATGTTGTTTGAAAACAAGATGATTATGCCACAAGAGAGGGCACCACTTATGATATCAATACACCAGTAGGGCCGTGAGGTGGCGACTGGCGAGCGCAGGGCTTGGTCAAGCTAAATAACGCCCTCAAGCAACATGCCAAGTGATTCCACGTCCCCCCCTCTCTCTCCCGTTCTCTCTCTCCCTCTCTCATCCTCTCTCTCCCTCTCTCTCTCTCCCGTCCCTCGTATACATTTTGAGGGGTAGACAGCCAGCAGACTGTTTCGATTTTCACTCTTATTTCCGCCCAATTATCTCCCTTGGTCAATGAACCGATGAGGCGGGGGTAGCGAGAGTGACTGGGGCGGTGGGTGGTGGGGGTGGAGCACTAGGCAACAGACCACAGAAACTAGAGCGCTTGATGGCTGAACTCGTGCTGGGACAGAGAACTACCCATTTAAACATTAGGAGACGGAAATACAATAGAAAGAGAGGGCAGCCAGATCAGTCGCACCTCTAGGCATATGGGACGAAAATTCATTCGAAATATTTTCTTCTAGTTATGAAAACACAACACCTCACTGCTCCATCTTGTACAAGAGGCAAGCGAACTCTCTGTGACAAAGTACTTTTCTGATTTTTTAGACCTTCTGATTTTTGGTCTACATGAAGTCATGGTTGTGGGTGGAATAATAAGATTGGTTACAACATTTTTTTTTCCATTTTCTATGCAGGGCTATGTTTCATTGCGATGATACTACAGAATTCGAAGCCGAGAGATGTTATTATGGTTTTACGGTTGGTTTTAATGCAATTGTACATAATATTGTATTCCAATTACAAATTAATATTTCATTCTAAATAACATAGGGTGCGCGGTGGTGCGTGGATTAATGCATCGGCTTTTAATGCAGGAGATGCGGGGTTTGAATCCTTTGTACCTAAGTATAATATAACCGGTTGAGTCCAGGCTGTATCGCGGAAAGATCACCATAGTAATGTATTATGATAATTTTAAATTATGGCACACTGATGTTGTCTTTGTGTTTTGTTCTTGTTTGTTTTTTTGTTAAAATTGTGAACTTCTAAATTTAATATAATACACATCTTCTTCGATAATGGTAAATATGGCTTTGACGGATTAAATATTTGCCAAGATATGTTGAAAACTGCATAAAGACTTTGACAAAGAATAGTATATTCAGTGTATGTATTCTGTAAATGTTGATCTGGTTTAGATCTAGAGCCGTAAGTTTAAGTACAATTCCACGGTAGCATACGACTCGTCGAAAGCCTTTTTATTTGCATATTGTTACGACAAGTTGTAAGTTACCGCAAAGTTGTACTTACAGCCCATACTGCTTACCAAATTCCAGTCAGCAAGATTGAATATTGAGGGCGGTTTTGATGAACATTTGCACCGGAGATGGCTTCGTTACTCCCTCCTTGTCCATCATTGAGTCCAAATCTCTCTTTTACACTGTACCTCCAGGTCATGAAAAAAAAATAGGGCTTAGATCTACTGCACTTAGCCTGACCTGATAAGGAGAAGGTTTCTTTTACTTTCTGTTTCTATTATTGCGATAGATCCTTCCTATTTGAGGTAAGGCAATATGACAGTGGTCAGATCTATAGCGTGGCTTGTAAACTGTTGACGAAGAAAAACGGAACGAGCTAGTTAAAGTGGTAGAGCGGTTGCATTCCGTTCGATAGATCTTTGTTCGAACCCACGATTTTTTTTCTTTTTACTATAATTTGTTTTTCCTACACTCATTATTATATTTTTGTCTCCAGCCTACACTGTTGTGGTTGGTTGCGTTGGCGGCTTGGTATAGTGCCATCTTACATGACACATGCACCACCAATCAGAAATGAGCAGATGGGGTCATGTGATATTGCGTGATTAGAGTGGTAAAAGAAGCGAGAGTAACTTTGCCACCATAGTATGTAGGACGTTATTGTATGTTTTACTTTTATTTGTTCTATTCTATCTAGATCTACTTGGTCAATGATCTTCGATTCTAAGAAATATTATGCGCTAATGTTTTGAAATTCCCCACCATTGTAGGAGGAAAAGTTAGAGCAGATATGGTGTAGGTTCGCAAGAAGACAAATAATATTGTAGACTTGTAAAACAAGGCCATGGCTAATATTCACTAATAATAAGGCAATAAAAGTATACATAAACATAATTGAAAATATTCTTTATTCCAAGTATTGTATGAATTGAGCTAATCAAAAAATGATTGCGCAATACCTTTATATCTTTTTTTAAAATCTAACACTGATAAACCACACCTACTCTTGTTTGAGTTTCCGTGAATTTGACATGGTAGATGTACTAGATTAAGATCTAGATCTACAACGTCTGAGAAGAGAAATTGTTTAATTATATAATCTTACTCTGTAAGATGTCATTATAATGGTTCCATGATACAATTAATTATGATGTTCATGTTAGAAAAGTGCTTGTTACATTCAGCCACTCAATTTATGGTGGGCAATTGGGAACGAGGTAGTTAAAGGGTAGAGCATATAGTCTCTAAACTTAGGGTTGTGTTTCGATTCACCTCTCAGTCACTTTGTTTTTCCTCTACATGTTGGGTCTGTGCCAGTATAATGTGACCGGCAAAGTCCCGGGTATCCGCTCCAGGTGCCAACGCCGAACAGGATTTTCTTGCGACTGAATGCAATAATGTAATACGGAATTCTTAACCTAATATTAATTCTTGAAGATTATCTACATGCTGATGGGCGATTTTAAAATCTAGATTAGAAAATAGACTCCATTTTTGTAATCAGGAAAATAGCTAACCGGCTGCTCCAAGTGGGTATTCTTTGTGCATTAGTTTTGCTCTAAACCCGTTTGAAAAGGTAAAAATATCCACCTTAAGATTCAAGAAATTGTTATTTCAGCATCTTCCAAAAATGTTTTGTTTCGTCCAAAAATGATGTCTATTATCGATATTTTTTTCAATTTTTAATAGATCAAACGGGAGTTAAGTTATGCTAGGTTTTTAGGCCCTGAATTTAAATTTTTGTCAGACTGTCGACCGAGCAGTGTATATCAATGAACAGATAATAAATCGCCCTTAATTAGGTTTAGTATAATTCTGTCTTGGTCCAATAACATTTAAAAAAATTAATTCACTCTATAAACATTACTACAAACTGTAGATCTATGTAATTGGCTTTCTTCAGGCTCACAAGTTCAAATAACTAAAGCTAAAGATGTTTAAAGGGCACAAATCTTGAATTGCACACTGTCAAGTGTCTTTGGGGTGCTTGGTAATGAAAATTACAAATAACTAATACTACTTTCTAGGAACTCAATGGCTTTAAAATACAACTAAAAGAATATACGCCAATTTTCTTATTCAGGGACCGTGATTCATAATGAAAATGTCCAAAACAGAAATAAGCCTACCAATAGCAAACGCACACAAAAATCTGGAGGAAAACAAAAAATTAGAATCACATCCTATAAGCTTTTTACAAAGGAAGAAAGCTCTGGGGTATCTCTTCTTAATAATAAAAAGACATTCCTAATGGTTTCCGCACCTATTTTAAAGAACCATAAATAAAATAATAAACGTTTTTAGCACACTGCAAGTAGGTTAATCCTTTAAGTTTTGTCATACCAAAATTCCCATAAATGGTGCCAATTTACATTTCATGTTTAAAATAAAAACGGGCCACCAAATAAAATTTGTTAACTCAAAATCCAGAACCTTTAGTTTTACGTTTAATGTCTTGTTATTTTAAAGAATGCAGTAAAGTGTGTCGTTTATTTCTCTGATAAAAAAGAAATGAATATGCATGAAAATGGAATCCATGATGTTGATTATTCATATAACACGAAAGTGTAGATTCCTACAATTCATCGACATCGCTAGACAAGATACACACATTGTAAATGGACTTCCTCTTGGCTGTCAATATCGCTTTTTCATAATAACATTTTAGCCCTAAAAATAACGTAAACTTTAATATTCTTAAAATGTATTTATTTGTTATAATTCTTATAAGCACCATATCAATTTTGTTTAGTTATTAGTACTAAAAAATCTTACGGATGAATTTTGCCCTGTATAAGATGTTCTAACAATAAAAATATTGTCTACCTAGCAAAATATTTTTATAATGTCTAGTCTATTCATTCTCAGACGACATGCTTCTGTCATTTATCCCGGTTTTCTAAAAACCTGATGAATAAAAGAAACGTAAATATCGAGGACGATATTTTTCTGTCCTGTTGATTGCGTGATATTTTTTATCCCCAGGTTTCCAATGAACCCAAAACGCAAAAAATCAAAGCTATTTTACCATCTTCTTTTGCTCCTCCCTCTTTGTAAAAAAAACGTGAAAACGAACACAAGAGAGACTGAGAGAGAGACAGAGAGGCAGGGAGAGAAAGAGAGAGAGAGAAAGAGAGAGAGAGAGAGAGAGAGAGAGGAGAGAGCGTGGGTGAGAGGAGAGAAGGAGGGAGAGAGAGTTGATCAGGGGAGGGGAGAGAGAGAGAGAGAGAGAGAGAGAGAGAGAGGGGAAACAGGGAGAAAGAAAGTGGGAGTGAGAGCCTGTTAAAGTTTTATTAACATTAGGCTATGAAGCCTTGCTACGAATAAAGTACAGAGCGACAAACCCCCCAACCCCTCCCTCCCTTACCCCTGTCTTCCGCCCTCACTAGGTTTCGTCAATGGCTGTCAGCAATTCCTAGGTGTCTCCAAAACATTATCAGAAGATTCCACTCCAACAGAAGTAACGACCATCAGCAAATCAACCACAGAGCCAAATCTCAAAGCATAGTTTACATTACACGAGCCGGTTATCAACTTTTAAACACTATTCCGATTAATGTAACCTAAAGTAAAAAAAAAATATGTTTCCTCAAGCCATCGTACTAGTTTATTCAATTATGACTCATCGACATGACTAGACAAGATACACACATTGAATTATATGGACGTCCTCTTGGCTGCCAATATCGCTTTTTCATAATAGCATTTTAGCACTAACAAAAATGGTTATTTTGTAAACTTTAATCTTCTTAAATGTACTTATTTGTTATTTTAAAAGCAAATCTAAGCACCATATCAATCTTTTTCAAGTTATTAGTACTGAAAAATCTTAGTGGTAAATTGCGCCCTGTATAAGATGTTCTAACAATAAAAATTTTGTCTACCTGGCAAAATATTTCTTTAATGTCTATTCATTCTTAGACGAAATGCTTCTTTCTTTTATTATCGGTTTCCTAAAACCTTGATGGATAAAAGAAACGAAAATATTTTTGTATAGGATACCATTTTTTCTGTCCTGTTGATTGCGTGATATTTTTATCCCCAGCTTTCCAATGAACCCAAAAGGCAAAAAATCAAAGCTATTTTACCATCTTCTTTTGCTCCTCCCTCTTTGTAAAAAAGCGTAAAAACGAACGAAAGAGAGACTGAGAGAGAGAGAGAGAGAGAGAGAGAGAGAGAGAGAGAGAGAGAGAGAGAGAGAGAGAGAGAGAGAGAGAGAGAGAGAGAAAGAGAGAGGGAGGGAAAGAGAGAATGGTGCGTGCAGGAAACTACTCGAGATTGAGGGAATTGAGGGAGAAAGATAAAAGTAAAAAGGAAGAAAGAATTTGCTTAAAAAAGAAATACGAATAAAGTACAGAGCGACAAACCCCCCTCCTTCCCTTACACCTGTCTTCCGCCCTCACTAGGTTTCGTCAGTGGCTGTCAGAAGTTCCTAGGTGTCTCCAAAACATTATCAGAAGATTCCACTCCAACAAAAGTAACGACCATCAGCAAATCAACCACAGAGCCAAACCTCAAAGCATAGTTTACATTACACGAGCCGGTTATCAACTTTTAAACACTATTCCGATTAACTTAAGGTAAAGTAGAAAAAATTAATGTTTCCTCAACCTATTCAATTATGACTCATCGACATGACTAGACAAGATACACACATTAAAGTATATGGACTTCCTCTTGGCTGCCAATATCGCTTTTTCATAATAACATTTTAGCATTAAAACCAATGCTTAGTTTGTACCTTTTAATCTTCTTAAAATGTATTTATTTGTTATTATTTTTATAAGCAAATCTAAGCACCATATCAATCTTTTTCAAGTTATTAGTACTAAAAAATCTTCGTGATGAATTGTGCCCTGTATAAGATGTTCTAACAATAAAAATATTGTCTACCTAGCAAAATATTTTTATAATGTCTAGTCTATTCATTCTCAGACGAAATGCTTTTTTCCTTTATCTCGGTTTCCTAAAAACTTGATGAATAAAAGAAACGGAAATATTTTTGTAGGACAACATTTTTTCTGTCATGTTGATTGCGTGATATTTTTTATCCCCAGGTTTCCAATGAACCCAAAACGCAAAAAATCAAAGCTATTTTACCATCTTCTTTTCCTTCTCCCTCTTTGTAAAAGAGCGTAAAAATGAACGAAAGAGAGGCTGAGAGAGAGAGAGAGAGAGAGAGAGAGAGAGAGAGAGAGAGAGAGAGGGGGTGCAGGAAACTACTCAAGATTGAGGGAATTGAGGGAGAAAGAACAAAGTAAAAAGAAAGAAAATAATTTTTTAAAAAGAGAAAGAAACACTACGAAAAAAGTACAGAGCAGAACCCCCCCCCCCTCCCACTCCCTACCCCTGTCTTCCGCCCTCACTAGGTTTCGTCAACGGCTGTCAGCAATTCCTAGGTGTCTCCAAAACATTATCAGAAGATTCCACTCCAACAGAAGTAACGACCATCAGCAAATCAACCACAGAGCCAAACCTCAAAGCATAGTTTACATAACACGACCCGGTTATCAGCTTTTAAACACTATTCCGATTAATGTAACCTAAAGTAGAAAAAATTAATGTTTCCTCAACCCATCGTTCTAATTTATTCAATTTTGACTCATCACATGACTAGACAAGATACATACATCAAAGTATATGGACTTCCTCTTGGTTGCCAATATTGCTTTTTCATAATAACACTTTAGCACTAATATAATGGTCATTTTGTAAACTTTAATCTTCTTTAAATGTATTTTTTTGTTATTTTTATAAGCTATTAGTACTAAAAAATCTTCGTGATGAATTGTGCCCTGTGTAAGATGTTCTAACAATAAAAATTTTTGTCTACCTAGCAAAATATTTCTCTAATGTCTATTCATTTATAGACGAAATGTTTATTTCTTTTATCTCGGTTTTCTAAAAACCTGATGAATAAAAGAAACGGAAATTTTTTTATAAGATACCATTTTTTTCTGTCCTGTTGATTGAGTGATATTTTTTTTTATCCCCAGCTTTCCAATGAACCCAAAACGCAAAAAATCAAAGCTCTTTTACCATAATTTTCTTTTGCTCGTCCCTCTTTATAAGAATGCATATAATCGACCTAGAGAGAGAGAGAGAGAGAGAGAGAGATCCTCAACCCATCGTTCTAGTTTATTCAATTATGGCTTTGCAAGAGCTGGTGGCCAGATGCAGTAGTACCAACACGGTTGCTCCAACCACTAGATAGAATCTAGAAGAAAAAGAAGAGGCGATGTTATGTTGTAATTATTGTTCAATTTGTATTATGTTTGCAGTGCGAGGGAATTGTACTTAAAGCAAATAGGACCAATAATTATCGTACGTTGTGGGCAGTATTGATATTGTTATTTGTCTTCTGTTTAATTTTGGACGCACCCTTTTTCATGTAACTGGTATTAAGTTAAATAACTTTGATGAAACTTTTGATATATCTCTGTCTTCCTCCTCTCTTTCTCTTTGTGTCTCTCTCTACCTATCTCTTTCCCTCTATCTCTCTCTATGTCCCTCATTTCTCTGTTACTCACACTCTCTCTTTCTTACTCTTTATCTCTTATTCTCTCTCTCTCTCTCTCTCTCTCTCGATATCGCTCTATTTCAGTCATTGACTCTTTACTCTCTCTCTCTCTCTCTCTCTCTCTCTCTCTCTCTCTCTCTTTATTTCTGTCCTTGTCTCTCACTTTCTCTCGCTCCCTCTTTCTCTTTCTTTTTCATTAACTCCCTCTATCTTATACTGTATTTTACTTCATGGCAAAAGTCTGAAATTTAAAAAATCATAATTTGTAAGTCAATTCCCTTCTTATAAATTTAAATAAGAAAAAAAATATAATTATAAAATATTTTTTTAAGTATGACTAATTCCTTATATTTCTAATCTAAATGTTTATTAGCAAATAGCTTTTATGATACTTTTATATTATTTGTATTTACTATAGGCATAATGATAGCTTTTCATTTTACCATCTTTGACTTTACATTTAGAACAACGTCTATCTCCCAAGAGATTCATTTGAACAGATCTCATAAGGTACAGCCAAAGTCACCTGGTCGTGTGAAGTGAACGCAATCTCACCATTTTAGGGCAATATTCTTTTTTCTTTCTTTTTTATGATACAAACATAAACTCTGGAAGTTAGTTTTGTTGAGGTAAGTAACCTGTATATCTTGTATTAATGCAAACTAACCCAATTGTGCCTTATACTAGTTATAGTTTAATAGTCGATGAACGCACATTATATATCTTGTTTATTTCGAAGACTTTGTTTTATACTTCCGAAAGCCACTCTAATAAATTGTCATAGAAAGAACTCAGCTTACAGTAGTATTAAAAGCATTGCTGTATAAATGTTACAACTGTGAGCGGAATGGAATTGTTCTCTTTCTCAATATACGTATGAATCTCCCAGCAAAGCTTGGCCTCGTTTTAGGCCCCAATATAATCCGTAATAAAGCCTCGTTCTGAATGCTTATTGGATCCGTTAGTCTAGGATAGAGCTATATATTGACGCCTTCCTTTGGAAATTCCCTTACCTATTGTCTCCATTTACTATGCACCCCATTATCGGAAGACCTTTAAAATCAGCGCGGCGCACGAAGCGACACTATCTCGTTAAAAAACAACAACACTATAAACTAGAGTTAGATAGTAACAGTTTTCATCGCACAGTCACGCTCTTTGCTGATTCTCTTCAAGTACCAGAGATATTAGAAACAGTGAGTTGTTATTGTATGAAACGTCAGATTAATTTGTGTGGCGTGTCCTCTTCTTCTGCAAACAGCAAACGCTCCCATATCTGGAGCTGGAACTAGCATCGTCATTGTGTTTGGTTAGCAATGTATTTTGTCACTCACGACGAACAATCGGAATCGGTGCAGAAACAACACCCCATGTGAGATAACAGTTGTATCCATTAGCGCCATATTTTACTAGGCTCGTATTTCAAGAACAGTCGATTTCTCCCAGAATCAAGATTCTAAATTCAGCTCACATAGGTTTACTCTGGAATAGACCCAGTCTCTAGAAATAAATTACCTTATTGGAATATATACTTTAATAAGATTCGTTTTTATTACAGTTAAAAATCAACTAAATCTAGTTGTAATTTCTGCGCTGTAAAATTAATGTTATCATAAGAGGCTGTAATGGGATTTTTCAGGGGGTATAACTCTCGTTGACTTTTTTTTTAAAAGGAACACCATTCAATTCAGTACACTAAACATGTAGCACTAAAACTATTTTTATATTTAAAAATATCTGCACAATAGAAACACTAAATTGAAATTGTGCTACACATTGTATGACTGCGATAGCCAAAAAACAACCAAAAAACAAAACAAAACAAAAACAAACAAGGCGTGGGATGGTGCTGCGATCGCCTACTCAATGTTTGATTGTTTAATGCCATTATCAACAACAATTATCTCTCTTATCTCTCGCCACTCCCTGATGGATCGCCGTTGTCCGGCGCTCGAAGTGTTCCAGAGATAAGATAAGACAAATCATCGCTAGCGACTCAGGAATCAAACAACAAAGGAATGTTATACCCTGTGTTTATCAATGTGCGCCGTCAAAACCGGACTACTTTCAGGATTGCTGCGCCGCTCTGCACTAGTGATAGGTCTTTCCAGGAATAAGGAAAAATCACTTTATAAAATCTAACATTTTTGGACAATATTTTCAACAGACTCCTATATAAAATAATTTTGTTCCTCAATAAATCACT
This sequence comes from Elysia chlorotica, assembly GCA_003991915.1. Lineage (NCBI taxonomy): Eukaryota > Metazoa > Mollusca > Gastropoda > Plakobranchidae > Elysia > Elysia chlorotica. The sequence continues at coordinate 133,533 of RQTK01000698.1, read as the reverse complement.
GATTATAAACTGTTCCTTGTGTAGAAGTTATTTATCGTACAAAACAAAGAGTTACACTTTTGTTGTTGTTTTTTTGTTGTTGTTTTTTTTTTTTTTGTGTGGGGGGGGGGGGGGGGGGGGCGTTGGTGTTCAACCACGCCTTTAAAAATGTGCAGATTTGAGCTCTCCCCATCTGTTTCCTTTCTTTCCATCAATCTGATTATCAATCGATTGCCGAATCTATCTGCATAATTATCTATCTAGTTCGTGTTTTTATTTTATTTCAGTGTGCACGTCCAAATATAGGCATAAAAAAGTCACTTAATAAAATCGTACGCTTTTTGGAATATATTTTCAACAGACTCCTGTATACATTTTTTTTCAATAAATCACTGATTGGAAACTGTTCCTTGTGTATAAGTTAGTTATCGCACAAAACAAAGAGTTAAACGTTTGTTGTTTTTTGTTTGTTTTTGTTTGTTAGTTATTGGGTGGGTGGGGGGGGGGAGGGGGGTGTTCAACCACGCCTTTAAAAAAGGGCAGATTTTAACTCTCCCCATCTCTTTCCATCAATCTGATTATCAATCGATCGCCCAATCTATGTTCATAATTATCAAGCTAGTTTGGGTTTTCTTTTTTTTTTCAGTTTGCATATCCAAATTTAGGCCTCAAAAATATATAATCATATGATAGTAAATCTAAATGGGGGGTTTCTTTAAATACTATATTGTTATTTCAGACAACCAGAAAAACTGTGTGTGTTAATATTCACTACGTATAACATTGCTATAAAATTAAACTATGGACTAAGTGGTATTTTTAATAATGAAAAAAAAATTCTTTAGTCCTAGTTCTAGGCTTAAAGCACAATTGTAGTTACTACTCAATATTTCTATCGCACGTGGAGTTTAAACAAAGGCCACTAGCTTTCTCTTGATGCTTTGAGTGGAAATTCTTGAGATAATCTGATCCTCAGAGGCTGTCTGCTAGAGGGATTAGATCTAGCTTGGGCAACCTACCACTCAATGCATAACAGACCCTAACTCGGCATGAGATGCATAATATCGACCAATTATGACATGGGTCAAATAATTTTTATCAAACTTATAAAACAAAAGGATTAGATCTAGCTTGGGCAACCTACCACTCAAAGCATAACAGACCCTAACTCGGCATGAGATGCATAATATCGACCAATTATGACATGGGTCAAATAATTTTTATCAAACTTATAAAACAAAGGTAAAAACGTTACACTTGTTCAAAACAAACGGAAAAGGACACCAATTATGTAGGGTGCTTTCACCCATCCGAGTTTGGTAAACTTTTGTATAGAGTATTGAGTTTGAGTTTGTTTTTATACCCTTTAGACTATAAGATAAAATAAGATAAGAGAATATTTTACCTTAATAATTTCGCAGGAATTATGGTTTCGTTGAAGAATAACTCAGATACAACAAATCACAGATTACAAAGGTTTGAACACATTTGCACAGAGGGACAAACGAACTTAATTCTTTTATCTCTCATAACGAGTTTTATGTAAGAGAACTCTGCCACTGCCCGGTGCTATTCAAATCGGAGTGTTTGTCATTTTTAATTGATGTTTGAAGGACAATTTTTTTAAATATTATAGCCCACCAATATATGGTAGAATGATATTTACTTTCTTTCCGGGCTTTTTCGCAAACCGATCCAAGTGTTTTTTTTGTCTCCGAGTGTAATAACTAATATGTCCACCGCAACAGTTAATGCCAAATGTAGAAATACTTTGGAGTGTGAGATTGCAAATTTTGATCAGGTAGTTTTGGACTTTCAAGGATTTAAGTTTTCTTATAAAATAAAGTCTTGGTTTCCTTTCTTGTAAATATAATTTACATGGGTATGCCAGGAGAGTTTGGTTTGTTGTCTACGTTTATACCAAGATGCTTATAGATACGAGACTTTTTTTCTATTTTCTGATTTTTTTTATTATCATTGGTGCAGCGGGACTCTTCTTTACCTAAAATTAGTCAATCATTCTTTTGTCTTATTGAAATGAAATAGCATATACTTGTGATCACATCATTTGGTAAATAGAGAATTATGTTAAAATAATAGCGTTCATCTTTTTATGTAATAGTGGTATTGTCTACAAATCAATTTTAAACTAAATGCACATTCTAAAATTCTTAGTAATCGTTAGTATAAAGTGTACAAATTACAGAAGAAAAAACACATCCTTGTGGCGTACCTGTATTTAAGATTACTGTTGAAGTATTAACGTTATTATCTTAACACAATATGGTCTTTTGGAGAGGAAGTTAAAATCCGTCTTTGGGGATCAACACTGACATTCAGTTTGAAAGTTAGCCAAGCATGAGATGAGTTTATAAGGCGTTAAATGCAAACGAGAAATCAAAAAAATATTTCTAACGTAACTGTTGGTGTGTCAAGATGCGTATACACACACTCTCTCTCTCTCTCTCTCTCTCTCTCTCTCTCTCTCTCTCTCTCTCTCTATCTCTCTCTCTCTCTCTCTCTCTCTCTCTCTCTCTCTCTCTCTCTCTCTCTCTCTCTCTCTCTCTCTCTCTCTCTCTCTCTCTCTCTCTCTCTCTCTCTCTCTCTCTCTTTCTCTCTCTCTTTCTCTCTCTCTCTTTCTCTTTCTTTCTCTCTCTCTCTCTCGATCTCTCTCTTCAGGAACAATAAAAAAGCATTCTCGGTGCATCGTGACTTCTTATAGGTTAAACTGAAATGGGTCTAGAAGATCATTAAGATCAGCTAGAAGTTTATGTAAAACTAATTTACGCGTGCACTTCATCACTAACAATGTGAAACTACATTTGACAGACAGATCTTTGTTACTCGTGATTTTGGATTTTTCTAGGAATAGGGATGATTTTTTTATACTCTAAAAATTGTGCGAATATCCTGCTCAGAAAAAGATATGTTTAAAATGAACGTGAAAACGGGGCAAGCGTTTTTTTTTAACCTTTTAAAAGTTTTCCACTGATGCCATCAGGGCCACAGGTTTTGCTCGAATCTACTTTTTAAAATAAATTAATTAAAGTTTTTACTGTAAGTAAAGATTTCCAAGCTTGGATCACCCTTACTCAAATGTTATGACACCTTGTCATTTTGGCGTTCCTTTTTTTCAAGCATATATTTTGTTTAGCTCCTTCACTACATTCACACCCGCGCGCACACATTCGTACCTGTAACTTTCTTGACTCCAAACCCAGCATTTTTTTAAAATAATCTTCTGAAACGCCTTTCCATTTTTTTCTTATAATTTTATAGTTGTTCTTTTGTGCATTTTGTTGGGGCGACAAATGCACCCCACCCCATTTACACCGCTATACTCCCTCCATTATACATAAACGTATAAAGCTGAAACTCCCAAACCCAAACACTCCCTCCACTCTACATAAACGTAGAAAACTTAAATTCAGAGTCCCAAAGAGTTCTTCATTATAAGTAAACGTAGAAAACTGAAACTCTCAGACCCAAAAACTCCTCCATGATACATAAATGTAGAAAACTGAAACTCTCAGACCCAAACATTCCTTCCATGATAAATAAACGTAGAAAACTGAAACTCTCAGACCCAAACATTCCTTCCATGATAAATAAATGTAGAAAACTGAAACTCTCGAGCCAAACACTCCTGCATTATACATAAACATAGAAAACTAAAATTCTCAGACTCCAACATTCCGTCATCATGCATAAACGTAGAAAACTGAAAATTTCATTTTCAATATTTTCCTCCATTACATAAGAGTAGAGAAATGAAATTCTAAGACCCAACACAGCCCTCCATTATTATCCATTGTTCATTTTGCTGCAGAGCCATGCAGTCTAATTATGGAGGTTGTGGGGTAAAATGCACTTCAGACATTCTTGGATTACCCTGATGACATACGGGTCTTAAGCTGTCGGCAAGAACTGAAAGACAAGCGAAATCCGTCCATATCATACATGCTTGTAGCCAAAGCATTATATTGTATCGATTTTGTGCCCATTCATTTTTTCTATACGCTGCGATATAGTGAAAATAATATAGCTATGAAATCATTCGGTTTTGAAGAAACAGTAAATCTGCAATTTATACGAGCAACTTGCTAGCGTCAGTTGTTGTGGTCGTCAATACTGAAAAGATAGAAATAAAATACAAAATGATAGGCCCCTAATGATATTGATAACAAACACAACTCTAAAGTCGGCATCAACAACTTTAGGCCTACTGTACATCGATAAGTCCAAAACACTCGTGTTATATGCTATTAATATCAATGTATATACAACAAGCTTTTGCAATACAAGCTTTATCAAGGTTTTTTTTCTGGATTTGAAGTAAATATTAAGTGTATCCTTTTTCTTTCCACTGAGCTGCAATAGTGCACGTTTCCTATTTGTATTATTATATCTTTGCTCTTGTTTAAATTTGTGTTGTTTCATATGTCCTATAGTGTTGTAAAGATTTTCTTATTTTGCTACTGCATAAAATTTAATATTTCGGCAAAAAAATTTACTTCCTTGTTGTCTATGCTACCTACAGAGTAGATTACGAAACTATTTATCGTCTATGTTACTACCTTAGCTATTTACAATAAGAAACTAGGAATGCTGTTCTGGTTAATGTTTCTAAACAGGCTTATACTCAAGTAGCACTTGCATTGCTCATGACAAATGGCTGCAATAAACTTCCGGTGTTGCGGGGGTCACCGCACAAAAATTCCAAAAACATTCCTTCTCGCGGTGAAACCCAGGAAGAAATGAACGCCATTGGATGCTGTAAAACATGCAAAGATAAATCAAATGAAGCTGGTGGTTTATAGGCCCCCCACCCATCCGAAAAAAACCCCGACAAAACAAAATAAAAAGAGCATAACAAACTTAAACACAAAACAAATACAAAAAAGGAAAAGTAAAGGATAGGGAGCTCTCTTCTAAACGTCACCAGAAAAGCTATGGACACAATTTCGTGCTTATGTTCTGTCTCTACTCTCTTTCCCTCCACCCCCCCTCTCCTCTCGTTATTTCTCTCTCTCTCTCTCTCTCTCTCTCTCTCTCTCTCTCTCTCTCTCATACACCCGCTTTTCGGCAACCCAGATTATTCGACAAGAGGAAGAGGAAAGCCAAGAACTAGATGAAAGGATGAAATTACACAATAGTTCCGAATGCAGTGGGCGAAAAAAGATGGTGGTTAATAAATAGAAATATGAAGAATGGCGCGAACAATTTTTTTTTCAATTTCAAGGCAGGTTTTTAAATACATTGTCAATTTTGTACAACTTTTTGAGTTTTGCTTTTTATAATAACTAAACCTGAAGAGCTACGGTAAAGTGTAGTCTGCTAAGTTCCAAATTAATGTAGATCTAGACACTGGATTCACCATTCTATTTAGATATCATAGTCCGGCGTGGAAATCTACGTTCTCTTTGTAATTGTCCATAGATGTAGCTCTTAGTTGTTTCAAAATATAGTTGACCGTATTGGGAAAACGCTTTGACTTGAAGGACCAAACGGGGATTTCCTATGACAATTCATCTGACGCGCCGCGAGGTGTGAAATCAGTTGTCTTCAACCCCCACAAGGAAAATTCCCGCACAGGGCCCAGACTTCGTTCATGACTTTCTCCGTTTAGGCCTCTGGGTGTGGTGGTTTGTTTGCGTGCCTTCGTATTATTTCACTATCACTCCCTCACTCCCTGTGTACCCCCCCCCTCCCCCCCACACACACGATAAAAAAAATCAATCTGTCTGACATTCTGTGTCTCTGTCTCTGTCTGTCTCTCTGTCTCTCTTTTTCGTTTTCTCTTCTCTCTATATATCTTTTTATTGTGTAAGTTTTTATAGGAATTGTTTATATTTGTTGTCCTATCTATTATAATGTCCCTCTCTCTCTCTCTCTTATCCATCTCAGTCAAATATCAGCATGTGTTCGTGCTTTATGGTCTATTGTCCTTCTGTGGTCTATTTGGCCTTTTTGTTTGATGTCAATGCTTACGATTTAATATGTTCGTGTTGTTATATCTCGCCGTAGTGAACGCTGTTATTTTACTGTTGTTTGGATCCATCATAGATCCAGCTAGATTGTCAAGTATAGATTTAGATCTAGACATTTATAGATGTTTTCTTAACTCTCAGACTGGGTATTTACTAATAAAGTTAGATTGTTACGTTTCTACAAAGGATTTCTAGTATTTAAATTGCATTAATGACGAGATAGTGTGTCCGAGTCTTCGTGAATTATATTCATACTCAACAAATTGACTTGAAACAGGGGCGCCCTTTATGTATTTACGCCACATGCTTGTTTGACAAGATTACAGTCAGCAACTATTAGTATAAGAAAGCATGCGTGTTGTGTTATCTCCTGTGTGAGCTGTTTATTCTTTCGGCGAGCTAGGCTCTGTAGCCTTCTTAATTAGGACTTTCACTTATTTAAGGTAGATTGCAGAGAGAGGGACATCTTTGCTTTCCCTGGTCCACGTTATTCTCTTATATACAGAGTTAGGAGATTCATATTTCCAGAGGACGTATCTGTATCCAGAACATTGGTGTAATTTGTGAAGTTAAAGTTTCCTTTGAGAGGCGTGCTGTGAAGTTATATCTGTCTTTTATAGGCGTGGTTATATTCTATGCTCCTTTGGAGTTGTTAATAAGTTATTTAGCCTGCCCTGCCTCGATTCTCGCCGGTAAGCTTCTGAGCTGATTTCATTACCATTAGTCTAAGTCGAGATCTGAAACACACTGTATTCCCTCCTTGTTGTGGGGGGCGCGGTGGTCTAGGGGTAGGACATCGGCTTCCGACGCAAAAGGTCTCGAGTTTGAATCCTGGCTGTTGCGTTCCCTACTGGTTGGGTCGGTGTCAGTATAATGTGACCGGCTGAGACAGGAGTCGGGGTATCCCCGCCTTGTCTCGTGTGTGGCAGGACATAAAATTGTCAGACGTCCATCTTGGAGCCCGTCCACAATATAGCCCATATAGTGCTGCTGTTGGACGTTAAACCGATCCAACCAACAGCATTGTTGTGAACATTCAGGACTAATCACTTATTGTGCCGTTCTATTGACCTTCGCCCACCGAGCGTCCAGGTCTAGTGCTGTTCTATATAACTGTCGCCGCCCTTCAACCTCGTGTTGCTGTGATCCGCCTGTTCACCAACGTCGCTGTTGTCAGCCTGCATGGTCTTCGTGGTCTGTGGTCAGCCCGTCTTCCCTGATTGGTTCTCTGTCTGTGGCCATCATCCGGTCATGCCCTGGTTGAGTCGAGTTGAGTTGAGTTGGTTTTAACGTCCAACATCAGCACTATATAGCTATACTGTAGACGGCCCCAAGACTGACGTCTGACAATTCTATGTGCTGCCACACAAAAGACAGGGCGTGGATACCATGACCCCTGTCTCAGCTGGTCACATTAAACTGACACCGCTCCAACCAGTAAGGAACGCAACAGCCAGGATTCGAACTCGGGAACTTTTGCGTCGGAAGCCGATGTTCTACCCCTGGACCCCCCCCCCCCCCCCCCCCAGGAGGGGTTGGTCTTTACACCTGTTGGACTTACCATCCGGCGATCCAGCCAGGATTCGAACTCGGGACCCCTGTACCACCTCGCCTCCCATGCTCTGGTGATCAGACTCTTCACTATTCCTTGACATCGCCAGACTGTGAGGCAACCGGGGTGAATCAGACACAAGTCGGTAATTAATTTTGACTTATGGTTTATTCATAGTCTGTTAAAAAGCATCAAATGCACTTTTAGAGTTTGGACATTTTTTAACTCTGTCCTTTCTATAACCTGAGATATTCAGCTTAATTTGAAAATAAAAAAGTAAATAATTATATAGTATTTTAAAATTTTTAGAGAGCTCTAACTTAAAATATGTATTAGCGACTTGTGCCTGATTCACCCTGGTTGCCTCACCTGGTTTTCGCCGGCATGATGCTTTGAGGCATATCGTCACCCTCGTACTACACGAACGTACATTAAACGGAACCTCTAAACTTTCGGACCGCATCGATATTGGATAAGCAATCGCGAGGACATTTAATTCAAGCATATAAAAGGCGCCATAGCTCTGTATTTCAGTTTTATAATCCCCTAGTTATTAACTATTCTAGTGCACCCGTACAGTAATTATTTGTGAGATTTCGGTTGTTAAGGCAAGGTGTGCATTTGGTGGTTGTTTGATTATCCGTGTCTCCTACGTGTCCCCCTCTCCCTTCATCCTCGCTCTCTCTTTTTCTCTCTCTTTCTCTCTCTCTCTCTCTCTCTCTCTCTCTCTCTCTCTTTCTCTCTCCATCTCTATCCTTCTCTCCTTGTCTCACTCTCTTCTTCCGTTCTGTTTCTTTTGTTGGGGGATAAGTTTTGTCCAAGTTTGACGCCTCCTAGCCCACCGAGGAGGATGATAATACGTCTGAAAATTCTACACGCCCCCACATAGAGCATCAACACCAGGACACATGGTACTGATACTGAACCAACTAGATCTAGTAGGTCACTAAATCCGACAGATTCTTTGTCCCATTGTGGGATCGAACCAAGGATCTCACGATCGGGGCACTCATACTCTACCACTGTACTACTTAAGTCAGTCAGACCTTATTGTAACAAGACTTGTAAAGAGGGATCGGGTCATTTCATAGTTTTACACGAACAGGGTTTTCTATGGGGTGCTTTTGTCCATAACTGGACCATCTGATCTCTTAAGGGTGGGTTTTAACGCCCATGGACAATACTATATAGACTATATTGTGGACGGACCCCAAGACTGACATCTGACCAATTTACGTGATAAAGCGGTGAGACCTGGTCTCCTATCACAGCCGGCCGGTTGCATTGAACTGACACCGACCCAACGAGTAGGAAGTGAAACGGGACAAATACATTCTTTTCAACCGATTGTTAGATTCGAACCGCGGACCTTTCGATCTGGAGACCAAAGTTCTACCACTTGAGCCAGTTCGCCGCCCCTCTTCCCCCTACCCACACACAACACACACCTCTCAGCTGAAATGCATTCTACTACTGCATTTGAACAGACAAACTGGACCCAAACAGGTTACCTTATTTTTAAGATCTTTGTTGGAACCGAATAACGAGAGAGTTCAATGGTTTACCACCCTCACGATACAGCTTTTACTTTAACCATCAAATGTACATGCTTTGATTCTTCTTTTCGTTGCTCTTTGTTTTAAAACACTGCAGTATGAATAAATTTGAAATTTAAAACATACCAGGGGGTCTAAAGCTTTTTCCCCCTTTAACTATGAGTTTGTGTTGGGGTTGCGAGCAAGTCCCAGTGGTATAGCTATGGGCAAATTTAATATTCGGATTTCGTTTTTTACTGATTTGGGTAGTGCCGATATGTTGTGACCTGCTACGATAGAAGTCTCGGTGCCCCCGCTCTGTTTCTCTGTTAAAACTCTTGGGACCCGCCCACGAAATAGTCTGGCCGCTGACGTGAGAAACCAAGAAACGAACCTTTAACTTTTCTTCTGTTGTTTTTTATAGGCGAAGATTGTAAAAATGTGAAATGTGTGTCATTAAAACCTGATATTTTAAGTAAACAAGCAAATCCACTTAACCAGATTACGCCTACACAGTTTTATCTAATGGAGTTCATTACACATTGCCGAAATTTGTAAGATATATAGATAAGCTTATAACAGGCTATCGGCCATCAATGTTATGTCTCCCAAATCTAGGGATAAGTTTGTTCATTTCCCACAGCACAAATGTAAAGAAATTTAAAAATCTTTTATAAATAGTCTTAGTTTTATTCAAGCAGCGAGAAAAACAAAATACCCACCTATGTTCTAAAATTGAAGAAAATGTGGCAAATTTAGCGTACACAAGATGCAAAGTTATTAATATAAATTATACAGTGTAACTGAAATACCGCGTAGTGTCCCAAAACGTGCATCTATCAATGTTACGTGCTGCCACACAGAAACAGAACGGGTTTACCCACAGATTTTTTAGTAATGGACATCTGTGGGTCTACCACTCCTGCATGCATCAGCCAGTTTCGTTACACCGACCTCATCAGTAGGGGACGAAATCCGACAAATAAAATTTGCCTGATCGTGGGATTTGAACCAAATCCTACCGAATAAAAGGACGGCGCGCTGTCACTTAGAGCAGTTCCCACCGTTATCAGCGCCATCTTGCTTTTCCTATCAATATCATAAACTGTAACTTGTAAGTATCTTATATTGCTCTGTCTCAAGTTCTCTCAGGGGCCGGGAATTTCCATGGGTAGAGGAGTAACAGAAGATAATTTACATATCCCCACCCCCTCTCTCTCTGTCTCTGTCTCTCTCTCTTTTTCTCTCTGTCTGTCTGTCTGTCTGTCTGTCTGTCTGTCTCTATCTGTCTGTCTGTCTGTCTGTCTGTCTGTCTGTCTGTCTGTCTGTCTGTCTGTCTGTCTGTCTGTCTGTCTGTCTGTCTGTCTGTCTGTCTCTCTCTCTCTCTCTCTCTCTCTCTCTCTCTCTCTCTCTCTCTCTCTCTCTCTCTCTCTCTCTCTCTGTTTCTTGTTTAATTGCCTTGTATGTTATTATTCTGTTCTTTTTACGCCGCTCCCACCCTATATCTGTCTGTCTGTCTGTCTGTCTGTCTGTCTGTCTGTCTGTCTGTCTGTATGTCTGTCTGTCTGTCTGAATGTCTGAATGTCTGTCTGCCTCTCTGTCTCTATCTCTTTCACGCTGTCTCTCACTATCGCGCTCTCTCTCACTCACTCTCTCTCTCTCTCTCTCTCTCTCTCTCTCTTGCCTTTTTTCTGTGTCTGTCTGTCTCTCTCCCCTCACCTTGTTTTCTCTGTCTAGTGTCTATCTCTACATACATATTTATCTATTTCTCGCTGTCGGTATTTCAATTTCACTCAAATTTTCTATATCAACTCTCTTGCTTGCTGATTCAATTGTTTTGCAGCTTAATCCTCATTCCATAACTTACTTTTAACAGAATGATCCAGAGAAAATAGAAATTGCACCAGGGATCATCAGAACATAAGCTCTCTATTATCCTAATCCAGACGCAGATTTTCCCCAAAAGCCAACCTTTTCATTATCTCAATTTTTCATTGTTTTATAGGGCTTTGAGTCTATCACCGCCACCCACACTAATTCACATAATAAACCTAGGCTAATCAACAGGCAACAATACGAAGAGTGTGAAAAACATGTTTTTGCGTTTGATTATTCTATGCCGCTGGATGCCATTTAAGTTTCCTTTTCCGTTCAAAGTATATTGGTTATTATGTCGATTAAATTTGGGTTTAATTATATTTAAGTCTTCTCCTTGAATCCAGCTCGTGTACAAAAAAACACAAAATGTTATCTTCTTCTTCTTCTTCTACTACTACTACTACTACTACTACTACTACTACTACTACTACTACTACTACTACTACTACTACTACTACTACTACTACTACTACTACTACCACGACCACAACCACGACCATAACCACAACCATAACCACGACCACAACCACGACCATAACCACAACCATAACCACGACCACAACCACGACCATAACCACAACCATAACCACGACCACAACCACGACCATAACCACAACCATAACCACGACCACAACCACGACCATAACCACAACCATAACCACGACCACAACCACGACCATAACCACAACCATAACCACGACCACAACCACGACCATAACCACAACCATAACCACGATCACAACCACAACCACAACCATAACCACGACCACAACCACGATCACAACCACGACCACAACAACCACCACGACCACCACGACCACCACGACCACAACCACAGCCACCACGACCACCACTACTATCACTACCACGACCACTACTCCTAGAAATTCTAGAGAGACTGATTCATAAGGTAGTGCTCGGCAGTGGTCACACCTAATAAGCTTAAACGTTATATCGAAAGTTACAAACAGAGAACACTGGCGTTACGTGTTGAGACAAAAAGCTGCTGCTTTAGATTTTTGGGCAAGGACAATCTTAATGAAAACGTTACTGACTCAAGAGCCTCGAGAGAATAATTATTTGGTGAAGGCTTCTCACTTGTCAGTCTATAACATTTCGACCAATAACATTAGTTTTTGCCATCTCAGTGCAAAAAAACGTTGGTTTTATAATACCCTAGAAGTGTATCTTCTTATTCTTATAACCAAGGATAGGAAGTGCACCGTCGCGTTAGCTTACTACCAGTTGCAGTCTTATTATTCTTATATATTAATACGAGTCGTAAGCTTGTCCCAACGTTGTAATTACGACACCAAGTATTCATGTATACCTTCAAGCTCTTCGTTTTCTATTCCAACAGAAACAAATCCCAACTTCTGAGAGGACTATGGGGAGTTGTTAACAAACTACTCATACAAGTGTCGACATCCAACATAATGTCCGCAGCTTTAGCCACTCTGTACTGCATAATTCCATACGACCCCCAATAATGTCCAATATTGAAATATGGACACTCATTTTTCCCCATGTTAAATCAGTTTTGCTGGAAAACACACTCACAAAAACATTGGAAAGCTCTGTGTCGAGGCTGCCAAATAATTATAACAGGCAGGATCCCCGAAATAAACAAATAATATTATTGCATTTAGAATAAAGTGAGCTGTATCGATAAAATGTTAGGTACAATTCGGACAGTTTAGATTCTTATTCTAGTAGGATTGTAGGCCGAACAAAACATATTCAAATAATATAAAATCTGTTTCCTAAGGGGAGAGGTAGGAGATAGGGGCTAGAGGTAGGGGAGAGGGACTAAAGGTAGGGGAAGGGAAGGAGTGGGATAGAGGTTGAGATGAGGGGGCTGGGTAGATGTAGGGGAGAGGGGTGGGTAGAAGGACAGGGATGGGTAGGGGGAAAGGAGGTGGGGTAGGGAAGAGATAGAGGAGCGAGGCTGGGGTAGGGAGAAACCCATGTCTTCGTGTTTTGGCTAATGACACGATAATCTCTAGCTAGCTCCGATCCAACGCCCAAGTTCCAAGCCGGCTAGCATCCTAAGCAGATCCTCTCAGAACAACAGCGTTTTAATCTGGCTGGATCAGAGATTATACGCGTGGATTTATCTCTTCAAAATGGCTAGAGATTTCAGAGAGGTTTAAATTTTAGGGGCTCTAAAGTGAGTGTGTGAGAAAAAAAGAAGGAGAGAGAGAGAGAGAGAGAGAGAGAGAGAGAGAGAGAGAGAGAGAGATGGTTTAATAGAAAGGGAGGAATATATATGGGGTGTAGAGCGAGCGGGTGGTGAGAGAGCAAGGGAGAGACACACAGAGACAGAGACAGAGATGGTGAGAAAAAAAAGGGAGTGAGAGCGATGATGTTGAAGGAGCGAGAGAGGTTGTTTGTGTATGTGTGTGTGTGTGTGTGTGAGAGAGAGAGAGAGAGAGAGAGAGAGAGAGAGAGGGGGGGGGAGAGACACAAACGGTGAGACACAGGAAGAACACAAGGCTAAGAGTTTACGAGTGTCAAAGTGATACTTAAGGATATCGGCACGAACCTTTGTGAAAGTACCATGGAATTCGACAACAACAACAACAAACCTTTCAAATTTTATCGACTTTATATTGAGGAAAAACCCTAAGACACAAGCAGCGTAAGAGAATAAGAGAAAGCCATTATCTAAGTTGGTCGTAATCACCGTAGTCGTGATATGGATTATCGCATATCGCTCTAAACATCGTACATGATTTGCGATCCACCTGGCGATATTCGATAGCGTAATCAGGCCCCTATCACATGTTTTTCTGATCGATTCTTGTTTCCGTAAGTTTAGGAAGGAGGTATAACTTTGGACACCGGTGCAGATTCTCTTACCTATAGTTTTGTTTTTTTTTTTGGCGGGGGGGGGGGCTGTGTCCCCTGGGTAGAACATCGGCTTCCGACGCAAAGGGTCCGTGGTTCGAGCCCCGGAGATTTCGCTCCCTATTGGTTGGGTCGGTGTCAGTTTAATGTGACCCACTGAAACAGAAGTCATGGTATCTCCGCCCTGTCTCGTGTGTGGCAGCATAAAAATTGTCACACGTCAGTCTTGGGGCCCGTCCACAATATAGCCAATATAATGTTTATTTTGGACGTTAAACCAACTCAACTACAACCTATAGTTTTTGTTTTCGCTGTGGGGCCTACAATCCCAAGTCCTCGGTTGGCCTATTCTGAGTACGACGACGTGTCTTAACGATTTAAATTTGGGAAATCCACGGTTCGATCCCAAGGCCTAAGTCTTTGCCATATTGATTGCATCCGTATTTGTATACATTATTTACGATAGTTTTTCTTCAAATACCACACAGTTTTGTCTGTCTGTCTGTCTGTCTGTCTGTCTGTCTCTCTGTCTGTCTGTCTCTCTCTCTCTCTCTGAGTCTGTCTGTCTCTGTCTGCCTGTCTGTCTGTCCTGACTGTCTCTGTCTCTGACTTTCGCTCTCTCACTCTCTCTCTATCTCTCTCTCTCTCCCTTCTCTCTCTCTCCCTTCTCTCTTTCTCTCTCTATCTCTCTCTCTCTCGCCGAGCAGCACCTACGCCACCTGGTGGTGTAAGTCTTAACTACCGGTACCAATCTATACCGCTGTGAAGCGTACACTCATTCAAATATCCCGGTCTCAGACGGTCACATTAAACTGACTCTGATGCAACTAGTAGGGAGTGAGTCGCCAGAGCGGGACTCGAATTTGATTCGGGTATTCTTTAGTTTTGTTTGTTTTCTTTTATCAGTTTAAATGCACCACAAGTGTTTTGGAGAGAGAGTGAGAGAGAGACAGAGACGAGAGAGAGAGAGAAGGGGTAAATGTAAAAACATTATCGGAAATGTAGGCCTTCATACAATGATAATAAGAGGACATTGAAATAAATTATGAAGATTCTTTTATATTTCGCCTCGAAACCTTTAGTTATATTAACACACATCTTTACAGTACACTGACAAGCACAAACAAAAGGCACAACATTACACCAAACAGTATTGCAATAATAGAGAGATAGGGAGATACCAAGATAAAAAGAAATAGCTCACATTATTTATATACATGTAAATATATATCACAATGCATTGAAACATTAAGGAACTATATTCAAATGGAATACTCAAATTCTCCAGTTTTCTTCTGTTGTGACACATAATTATGTAAACACTAGGTTTTGAAAATAAAAAAAACATTGCTTAAAATTTTACAAAAGTGAAAAAAAACAAAAAAAAACAACAACAATAGCACTCATATTTTTTTCTCAGAACTCATTAGAACAGCATATTTTAAGAAATGTCATATTTTAAATTGTAGGAAAGTGTTACATCTCAATTCGTGGCGCAGCAAAACAAGGAAGTTGCATCTGAAGTGGAATACGCTTTACAGAAAATTTTTTAATAATCAGACAAATCATAAGATCGATATTCACGTCACTACTTTATCTGATTTGGGACTTGTATTATGAATAATGAGCAATTACGGAAAACAAAGTCATGAACAGATGCGCAAATTAATGTTAATAGTAATCCCAACCAAAAATGAAATTTAAAAAAAAGCCCAACAAAATAAACACAATATATGTCATAATAGAAACTCTTGTTTGCTACAGTTGCAGTAATTTGTCCAAGCCTCAGTCTCTATCTCTAATAGTGACTTCAACCACAGCATGGACAAAGATTGAATACTTGGACTCCACATCACTTAAGTAGTTAGATTGATCTGGGTTGAAACAGTGGAAAATTTTTATAAGAAATTCAATAAATAACCAGAGAAAAAAAGCAAACCTATATGGAATGTGATTTCACACAGAAAATGTTCTTGTCCAAAACATAAGTCTTGTTTAACAAAAATTGTGCGCGTTTTCCTTTGCTCCATTTCTCTGATATTAGTTTTTTGTATCTATTCACTACCTATGTTTATCCTCTCCACTGCAAAGCCTCACACAATGGTGCGTGTTAAAATCCACATAGCGCAAACGTCATGGTGTCAATTAAAAATAAATATTTGTATCTGTTTGCGAGCTTTGTGTTCCATTTTAAAGACTAGATATGGACACTGCTTTCAGCATAACCCCCTTGTCTGCAAGCTCTTTTGCTTGCTGAGATGACTAAAACTTCGAGTAGAGCTCATGGTCTCCAACTAAGTTAAAAAAAAAAAAAACACCACAAAGGCAAGATCAATAATCCTCAATAATGAAAAATTAAAAAAAACACTTAATGGCATAAATAGCATTTGTATTGGACATAGTCAAAGAAAAGATTTTTTTTTTCTGCTTGCTTATAATGAATGCACAAGCACATTACATTTAAATATGATTGCTTTTGCATCATTTGTTGTTGCCACTGAATCAGAAATTACAGAAATAGTTTGCTCACCACCCTATTAGCTTCATATGGCAACTATTTTTGCAAGTAAAGGGTTAAAATATTAATACAGACACTACGATCACATTTTTAGTTTTAATTATTCAATATTAACTTGACAAATATTTACAGCAAGGGAGTCAAACAGGACAAGGGATGAAAATTAACGTTCAATGTGAACGCTCTTAATATTAAAATGTTGATCGTAAAAAATAATTCCATGAAAACATAATTTCGTATAATGTCAAATTTAAAAGCAGCTAAAGACAAAAAATCGATTGTCAAATATATAAGTGCACTGACTGTTTTCTGTTATTATTGACCAGTTGCAAGTGTTTCCTGGAGAAAAAAAAAAGAGCTTCGTAATGCAAATATCCTTTGCTTAACTAAGAATGAAAAGTTGTCAAATTCACAAATAAAACAAGTTTTAGGGGCCCGTCTTACCATGCCTTTAAATGACATAGTAGAGCAACTAAATCTAAGTTCTCTTTGTGCTTTATACTCTAGATCTTGACTGCTTGAGTCCAGACTTTCTCCATGATATTCATACAGATTATTAAAGAAAACTTTAATTTCTTTTTCAATCTTCATTCTCATAAACGCTTGTTAATGTAATACTGTTTTCTTAAATCAATTTCCTTCAACCTCAATAATCTTTTAGCATATTCAATCCATTCCTAAATCATGTTTTCTACCTGAAAACAGTGTACATTAATTGGTCATGTTATACAGACAGGCAAATATTTCAGAAACACTTTTTAGGGAGCTGATTTTATTTAACTAACTCAGAGTTACATAAAATGAGGGAACAAAAGCGTTCTTACATTTCCCAATTTCACTGATTTCAAACAAG
>RQTK01000698.1:105762-116367 GCA_003991915.1 Elysia chlorotica | reverse complement strand
CCCCCCCCCCCCCTTAAAAAAACAACATACAACATTAACACTTTTTACATTTGACCCACAAGTTAAATCGTGAAATTTTAGCAACAAATAGAACCTCATCTTTGCTACTATGAATCTCTTTGAACTGTTTCACTTTTAATTATCAAGGCCCCAGTGTCAAATACCACTTGGAACTGGAAAGAAAAAGAATTCAAAATAATTAGAAACAGAAGATACAAAGGTTTAAACGGATCAAAAAATTAAAATCTGTGACTGTATAACTGAAAACCAAACCAAAACAAAAAAGACACTATGGTTCCAATATTGCTGGTATTATAATAAAAAAAAAACCCAACAATTTACATTGCATAATAATGACAGATTGTAAAATGACAATTGCTGTTGTGGTTGTGGTTTATATGGTGTCATTGAAGCTTGCGGTTTATATGGTGTCATTGAAGCTTGTGGTTTGTTCAATGTTCAAAAGGGACATGGTTTTATGAAACGTTGCCTTTACACTACAAAACATCATGTTGCATAATTCAATCTATCACTTGTCTGAATTTGACTAGAACAAACTCAAACTGTTTATCTCAGTAAGTAAAGATTCCCTTGAGCTCTCCAAATCAGTCACACCATATCCCTTCAGTTCAACAATTATAGCACACTTAAAATTTCACGTTTTTAGACTTAAAGGATAAAAAAATCAATGTGAGGTATTATATTTTATTTTTCCAGTACATCCATCATCAAAGTGTTATGAAAGCTATTAACACATGATTAAACAAAACATCTCTCAAAGTATTGGTTTGTGTAGTCTAAAAGTAAACAATAATGAATATGATATATTGGTATTTAATTATTTACTTCAATGTTGCAGACCTTATCTTTTGTGATTGACGGAATCAACTTCTCAGGAAGAAAAAAAGGACATTTGGAATTTTGAATTATATTATTATCATACGCTAAAAAATAGAGAATATGTAGATATTGGAATTTAAATAATACACAACCATCCAACATTTATCAGTATCACATGTTAACGTCCACTCTCAGGTTACATCGCTTTAGAAAAAGCTTTAGAAATACAAAGATAAGAGTAAATAAAATTACTTTAATCACACATTCTGGCCAATGCAGTCTGTACAGGAGGAATGTATACACGCCTTATTCTTATCAGTAAATATCTACAAGTAGATCTCAAGCAGCCAAAACTCACATCAGTATCAATGGAGCCTCTTCAGTGCCTTGTCCTATCACTGACCATTTGTAAATCAAACGCAACCAAAAAACGCAAAAAAAAGACAGACATCAATTACAATGGGGGGTGTACATGAAGGCTCAAGCAATACCAATATTAAGCTTTGTACAGAAAATCACAGAAACGTATCAAGCTACAAGAATTTATATCTAAGCTCACCAAATCTTGTCATGATTGCCTTAAATGAAAAGTTTTCCTAAAACATTATTATCTAAAACAAACTTCCACACATGGGACTACAGTAAATTATTCAAGAACAGATATCTTTAAAACGTATTTTCATTGTCAATCCAGCTAGGTCCTCTTGTTCAACCTATTTAAGAATAAAAAGTCTTATGCATGCTTAACAGTATAAAATCGGCGTCTGTTAATTTCCATTCCATTTTTTACTTCCGATTGATGTTAAGAGGCCATTTTAAAACATGCCACACAGACTTTTTACTTGGGAAACAAAAGAAACGCCACCACAATACATAAAAAAAATTCTGGTCATAGCGAGTTAAGGAAAAAATGACTCCTGTAACATTTTTCTCCTACTCCCTATGAAGTCCACGTGCCTTTTGAAAATTATACTGAAGCTCATAAGTCATACTCAAACTGGGTTGAATTCTACCCTAGGAACTCATGAATGACTTACACAAGATAGTAAAATATATTTCTGACTTACAAGTGTTCATAATCAAGCAGATTGTCAAAACTTATTTGGATGATAAAACTCATAATAATGGTTATAACTGAATTTATCCTAAATGCATCTTTCCTGGATAAAACACTACCTATCAATCATCAAAAACGACATTTTTCAGTGCAATCTTCATTTGTGAATAGCCAAACATAATTCATATAGTTTACTCCTACATTTAACTGCCCAATCATAACTCATACAAAATGAGGCAGTTAAACAGTTGACTGTCAAAATAATATGAACAATTAATTACACTGGTAAAAAAAACATAAGATGATAACCTAGATATTGGAAAACGTCACTGGAAAAAAGATAATGTTTCAATACTTTCATTGTTTGAGTTATGGTCCTTGTATGAATAAGCAGCTTTCTATCAGTGTTCTCACTTTGTAATTAAACTCAAAGAATGGTCCCACTTTAAAATATGGGAGTTTAAAAAATACTCAAAACTGCAACAATACAAAAGACTTACAAAGCTAATTTACAAGAAATGTTTAAATCAGAATTTGAGCATTTTTCAGTGTATCTTCATTTAAGAATAGCCAAACTGGATCATGCTTGGTACCATTAAAAAGTAAAAATATTTCACTTTCTTAGCAATACCCAATATGAGGCAGGTAGGTGTGGATTATCATTAGTATAATGATTTTATTATTATTATTATTATTATTATTATTATAATTTTAATTATTATCATTTATTAATAACTAAAATTGCTGTCAATAATGTTATGACTTCTATTATACTTATTACAGCTGAAACTAATATATCAGCCTAATACTTGAGTTTCTAATTTGATTACTATTCAAGACTTCAAGAATTCATACATCATGTATGCCCAGAACCTTGAAACCTTACAGACTTAATCTCACACAAACAACAAATAGTAAAGAAACGGTCAATTTTCTTTTTCTTATCCCTTTATCTTTCGAATCATTGACACATAGAATCTCCATCACTTGTGTTACAATACACTTTCATGCAAAATGCATCAATGTTTCCCTTTCAACCCTTTAGTTGAAACTCGTACAGTCTAACAGTTTTATAAATTGTCACAGCTCACCCAGTCTACTAGTATGAACACAATCAGTGTTCCATAGTAGCATACTCCTACACTTAAATGCCCAATCATAACTCATACAGTGTGACAGTGTTTATATACGACCAGTGTTCCATCATACAGTAGAACCAGCTGAAGATAAACCATGGAAGATACATCTCTTAGGAAATTTTTCCCTTTTCATTTACTTCACAGTTACCGTTTACTATAAATTTTGCATGAAATAAACTTTTAGGCTGTACTTAATAGGTTTGCCTTTAGCGGATTTAAATGTAATCTAATAGTATTGAAACTATCTGGTATCTAGCAAAGTGGATTCATGTTTCACTTTCTCCCTTTAATGCAGAACCCCTACCGTCCACCACTATTTCAGCAATCAGTGTCCCATCAAAATGTAACCACCCTGAAAGGACCAGAGTTCTACCCTGGTATGGTCCCTTAGACTCTTGTAATCATCCCACCTGTTGCATCAATAGTTCACTTTCTCACTCTCAGCTTCACGTCATGCAGTCTACCAGTATTTAAAACAATCAGTGCTCCATGGAGGCCTGATACCGAAGTTTATACAGAGGATTCACATCAACACCATCACCATCATCGTCATCATCACTATATCCCCCAGCTGTGGCAACATCTTTCGCCGTCATCGGCTGACTCTGTGACCTTTCTCGTGACCTTTCCACTGCGTCCCCATTGGTTGCAGCGTACCAGGGCAGGCGCACGTTGCTAGACAGGAAGTCCGGCCAGTAAGAGTTCGAACTCGTCACATCAGATTGGGCACGTGATCTTTGATTCTTAGGGTTGAAAGACGCTAGCTCCCGATCCAACCCTGTGCTATTTTTACCTCGGCCCGTTTTGCTGTTGGCTGAGGAGTGGAACTCTCCACTGTTACTGAGCGAGTTTGTGCTACCTCCGGCAACTTTCAGCGATGCCGGTAGTGACTCAAAGTAGGAGAAAGAGGGTGGCAGCTGTTGGGCTGCTGGTGTTGCTTCTGAGTTATCAACTTCAGAATAGTATTGATGACTTTGTGTGGTTTTGCTGTTGCTGCTGCTGTTGTTGTTGTTACTACCAGCTGCAGACGTTGAGTTCATCTTGAACATATTTTTTATCCTTGAGGAGGATGAAGAATTGGGAGGAGCATTGGACGAATGGCTGGCAGTTCCCTCTATACCCGACACAATTAGCCCAGCACCACCGCTACCCTCATGCTGCAGGCTGTTATTCGTTTCCTGATACGAAGGATCAAACGGATTTGTCGAGTGACCAACAGAGTGTGACGCCAAATTGCGCATCTCTCCGTCATTCTTGGCACCCCTCACATCCTCACCACTATTTTTCCTGACAACACCAGTCGGGATGTTTTCCTCGGAGGGCGATACCACCTCCTCACTGCTCATGTAGAAAATTTTCCTGTGCTGATCATGTGTACCAGAAGGTCTCCCCCCTCTTGCTGAAGAAGCTGATGAGGCGCCCAGAAGAATATCCGAGTCCGGCGAAGCGTCGGCCGTTGTGGGCTTGCTGTAGCTGCTGCAGTCATCCCCGCGTCCCAACATGCTTGTCTCTGCCTCCGTAGCGCCACCAACGGTCTGGTCGTAGTAGCCGTCCACGATGGCCAGGTCTTCGTCAGAGGCGATGTTCTGGGTGAAGCGTAGGGTTCCATTCAAGATGTCTCGCACCTGGGGAAGTTTGAAGACATTTTAAAAATAAGAGATCAGTTTCTATTGTCTTTAAGAAGGATTTAAATGCAGTAAAAAGTGAATATACACATATAGCGATCCCAAACAGTGAGTTCAGTTGAGAGTAAAACAAAACTGTGAAGAAAACAAGTTTTCATGCCAAAAGGGAAGGGTGAGGTGGGATTGGTAGCTTTACATGTAATGACAGGACTATAAAGGATTTATTGTGGACGTGAGAGATATATTCTACCTATACAGGCAGACAAAAATCTTGCAAAAGGATATGGTGAAGAGAAGAATAGGGAATGAGAAAAAGAGGAAGATATGAGAAAGAGAAAGAGATAGAGAGACAGGGAAAGAGAGAGAGAGAGATAAGTGTGTTGTTGCTTAGCATCCAACGTCAGCACTATATAGGCTATATTGTGGATGGGCTCCAAGTTAACATGCGATCACACAGAGAGAGTTGTGAGATACGATAACTGCGTTCACATTAAACTGATAACTAATCCAACCAGTAGGGAATAAGGTCACCAGAGCAGGGCTCAAACCACGAACCTCCTGCGTTGAAAGTGGATGTTGTACCCCAGGCTATCGCGCCCCTAGAGGGAGGGAGAGAGAGAGAGAGAGAGAGAGAGAGAGTGAGAGAGAGACAGACAGACAGACAGACAGACTGACAGAGAAAGAGAGAGACAAACAAACAGAGAGAGAGAGAGATAGATAGATTAGGAGTGATTGAGAGTAAGAAATAAAAAGAGTTACAAAGACAGAGAAAAAAAGACAGCTATAGAGAGACAGCTAAAGAGATACGGTATAAAGTAATCCCCTCTGTTGAAAGCAACAGTAGTGACAGAATTTAGCGAAAATGCAAAATATAGCAGAGTAAAGCATGCACAAGAGAGATGAGTTTGTTTTACGGCACGTCAGCACGGTAACGGCTATGTTGTGCACAGGGAATTAACTCACCAACTTGAGTCCAGCAAGGCTGACCATGACTTCTCCCTCAATGTGGTGCTCAGTCCTGGAAAGATCTTGCTGGAGGCGATCTGGACACACACGCATACACAAAGAAAATCATTAGTCACTGTGGGACTTAACTCAACGGATAGACAGTGATTTTGCCAGCAATGCTCATGAAATAACACTATTTTTAGGGTTTATCGAAATTTATGTCTATATCAATATAGATAGAAAAACAAATGTGAAAACTTATTCTAGGGTTTACCAAAATTCATGTCTATATCAATAAAGGTAGAATAACAAATATGAAAACTTAAGCTGTTTATCTTTGAAATAAAAATGTTAACATGTGTTACACATACACAATGTCTCCATTAAGTTAGATTAGGTACTGTACTGTTTTGGTCCCTTTCTTTAAAAATATGTAAAGATTTTTTTATTGACAATTTTATAAGACTACGATCAAGACCTCCTATAAACATTAAAAACCAAACAAGATAAAAATTATAACAAAGGGCAAGAGGAGGAGGGGGAAAGGAGGAGAACAAGGGCGGAAAAAAGGTAAGAAACCTGGGGTGACGATTTATATATTATCTCAAATTGGATATACATTTTTAAATGACCATAATAATGACCTTCTGTAAATATTAGCAAGTACACTAATTAAACCAATTAAATCCATAACAAAGAGCAAGAGAGGAGGAGAAGATAAAGAAGGCAAGGAAGAATTTTTTTTAAAAGAGAGAGAGAGAGAGAGATAGAGAAGAGAGAGAGAAGAGAGAGAGAGAGAAAGGAGAGAGAGAGAGAGAGAGAGAGGAGAGAAGAGAGAGAGAGATAGAAGAGAAGAGAGACAGAGAGAGAGACAGACAGAGAGACAGAGAGAGAGAGACAGACAGAGAGAGAAAGAGAAAGAGAGAAAGAGAGGGGTAGAAACAGGAAAACTAGAGTAGAAAACTAAGACCAGCACTGCTGACCAACTGACCAATGTGGACGTCCAGCTTGCTGGAGCAGTAGCGACACATGTTCTCCTTGTCGTGGATCTCGCCCTGGAGACGCGCCACTTGTTGCTGGAGCTCTTGCTCCTGGGGAGGAAAAAAACAGCAGTTCCGTTAGGCTCCTTGGACTCTGTCTGTTTTAGGCTTTATGGATTGTCAGTTTTAGGCTTTATAGACTCTGTCTGAGTCAGTTTTAGGCTCCATGGATTCTGAGTAAGGTTTAGGCTCTATGGATTCTGAGTCAGTTTTAGGCTCTATACACTCTGCCTTAGTCAGTTTTAAGCTCTATAGACTCTGCCTTAGTCAGTTTTAGGCTCTATAGACTCCGTCTTAGTCAGTTTTAGGCTCTATAGACTCTGTCTTAGTCAGTTTTAGGCTCTATAGACTCCGTCTTAGTCAGTTTTAGGCTCTATAGACTCTGTCTTAGTCAGTTTTAGGCTCTATAGACTCTGCCTTAGTCAGTTTTAGGCTCTATAGACTCTGTCTTAGACAACAGATGGACTCTAAAAGAGTTGACCTTTTCAAATTGCACGAGTCATGGCCCATTCCTTGTGTGTGCACTACTTTTTGAAATTTTACAGAATTTATGAAAGATAAAAGCTTTGCTGTTGTTATTTCAAAATATTTGGAAATTTTACAGAATATATGAAAGTTAAAAGCTTTGCTGTTTGTTATTTCAAAATCGAAGGTGTGCAGTTCAATACAAAAAAAGTGCTAGCACATGATCAAATCAATGATGGGGAAAATTGAAGCCAAGATATTGAAAAAGTGTAAGAGGAAGACAGGTGAGAAGATGTAGAGATGGCTTAGTTCGACATGAAAGGCATGACAAGGAGCAGATCTGCCCAAAAACAAATAAATGAAAGGACGTCTGACACTGTGGCATACATCCTGCAGTGAATAGATAAAGCCTGGTAGGTACTGCAGGCAGGAACAGAACCAAGAATATAAAATGAGATGCTTTAGATAGACAGGCCTACCGTGGTATAGGTTTGCTCCTCTTCCCTACTATTTGTTTTTATTATTTCAACCAGTCACTTTATCTATCATTCTAAATACAGCTAGAAAACTTCAGTACTGTAGAATAAGAGATGTTGTGTTTGCTAAAACCAAAGCACCGTCCGCAGCTACTATATTATAATACACAAGGCTTTAAGAGCAAAGGGTGTTATAGCAACACATATATTGGAAAACAAACATCTACAGATTTTGTCCTGGTCTTTTGATCACAAGACTAAGTTAAGTCTGAGCTGTCTGCATGGAAGGTTCCCTGCACTATACACGGTCACGTTTCTCACCATTTTGGTCAGCTTTTTCTGCTTGCTCTTCTGTTTGTTGGGGAGAGTGTTAAATTTGGTTGGGCTGCCCGTCACAGATATGTCATCTGGAAATTGAGACAACAACAAGAATTTTATTTAACAGTCACAAGTGACAGATCATCAAGAATTAATAACAACAGCAATACAAATTCATTAACTCAATTAAAGTGCAACATTTTGACCAGTATTTATTGTTGAAGGGAAACCACCATTGAGCATCACTTCTCATAGACACAATTGTCTGCAATATGTAAAAAGTAAACAAACACAAAACATCCCAGACATATGTCCAAAGGCCTAGGAAAAGGGTGTACATTTGTCCTGAACATTTAATTATTTATTTTTTATGAACTTTTGAATTGCCTAAAACAAAAAAGTCGGACACTTTGGTGTTTTTCTAGGCAGGAAGACATTTATAAAAGAAGAACCAGTTGTGTCACAGATCTAGATTCAGGGGGGCGCAGTGTTGTGTAATATTATATCAGACACGCCATTTGCCAAGAGAGCCTCCACCTCACATTTACCAAAAACTGACTGAGCCACACGGAGAGACAAACCTGGAGTGAGAGGGCTGTAGTGCTCTGATATGTAAGCTACTCCCCCCCTCCCTCCATTTTTTATATCAGATCCACACAGAGAGACAGACCTGAAGTGCTGTAGTGCTCTATTACTTAAGCTACCCCCCCCCCTGCCCGCCCCTACACACACACACACATACTTCCCCTCCGTTTCTTATATCAGAGCCACACAGAGACAAACATGCCCACACCTTTCCCCTATATGTCTTATGTCAGAGCCACACACACAGAGACCGACCTGGAGTGAGAGGGAACACGCTCCCCCCGTGGTGCACCCCCGGGCTGGACTGCGCTGACCGCAGGTGGGACCCCGTGTCCAGTCTGGACAGGCTCGAGCCTGACGGAACGTTCCGGAACATGGACTCCTCCACCTGGGACAGGCTCACCGTCGATCCGATTGGGTCGTTGTCTCGGGGCTCTGCGGGACACAAGTGATCCAACAGGCGGTTAGGTGTGCAAGTTATCCAAGACACGGTTAAGTAGCGTAATTAATCCAAGAGATAGTTAGGAATAGCTACACTTCATTCATCCACAGGGGGAATTTAGGATGGATTTACCAGCTAATTTAGTAATCTTGACATAAATGAAAACATAATTGAAAACATATAAACATTCTCTTTAAGATTATGTAACAAGGTGACACCATTTCTGTCACAAAGATGGGACAAATCGTCATAAAGGAGTCACTCATTATGCTTAAATATCTCACTTTTTCTGATAGCAATCTGAAAAACAAAAAAAAAGGTGTGTATCCTAACAAAACAAGTACAATTTCCTATAAATAAAGCAATATCCATGTTGAGGTAGCCTTAATTTTCTTGCATCCAGTTCTACATTAAGAGAAATAAGCTGCTCTTGACCAAACAACAGCTCAAACTATCAGGTATAAAAGTTATTTAGAGGAATCAGGAAGGGTCTGGGTTATGGGTCTGGTTTATGGAATCACTCAGGCAAGGTTTAACTCTGATAAAGCTTCCAATTACTGTACGAACAGCAAAAACCATCAGTGTTAGATCTTTCTCTAGGAGAAAAATTAGGAAAACAACTACACATGCCATTAAGGGCAACTTCTCTGTCATAAAGATGGAACAAACTGTCATAAGGAAGTCACTCATTATTCTTAAATATCTTTCTTTTTTTCTGAAGCAAACTTAAAATAAAAAAGGTGTGTATCCCTGTTGATAAAGCTTATCCAGGTCAAGGTATTAATAATTTTCTTGCGTCCAGTCCTACCATAAGAGAAATATTGTGGTGCCCTGGATCAAACCACAGCACAAACTATCACTGATTTACAGTAATCAGGAAGGGACTGGGGTATAGCTCTGATTATGGGACTGGTTTATGGAATCACTCAGGCAGACTTTAACTCTGATAAAGCTTCCAATTACTGTATGAGCAGCAAAAGCCATCAGTGTTAAATCTTTCTCTGGGAGAAAAATTAGGAAAACAACTATACATGCCATTAAGGGCAACTTCAAAATGATCAAAATACAAAGGTAATATTTATCGTATAGAAGGATTATAATTGACATTATTTAAGAAATTTTATCCCAAGTCAGGTTTCCTAGATTAAATTTTGATAAAAAAAAAAAGAACTTCTGAAATTCTGATAGACCTAAGAAAAATAACATTACATGATTATGAATCAAACAAAAAGGTTTGAGCTTTACATACTTGAATAATAACATATAAAACAATTACATTTGATACAAAATTAAAAAAATTTCTTCATGCTGATTAAAAAGAGGGATTTAGAACGTTCATTCCACTATTTCTTTTTTTTTTTTTCAAACAAATATTTTGTTTGAATACAAATAGAACAAAAAATATTTATTGACCATATTTAGACATGTATTCATTATGTTTCCGTGCAATAAAAGTCTTTCAAAAGTTTCCTTCATTCACAGCTGGCAAAAAGATGCTGTAAATCAAGTAATTACAACCATGAGGCACACATTAATGCACGAGGTAAAATTATACATTTATAAATAGGTTATTAACACCAAGCTTTAGTTAGGTACAACATGGTAACTCTCATGTTCACAACATTACAACATTTATAAAAGATGCTACAGACATTTTAAAACACTAACTT
>RQTK01000698.1:79994-105160 GCA_003991915.1 Elysia chlorotica | reverse complement strand
ATAATAATGATGATGATGATGATGATGATGATGATGATGATGATGATGATGATAATAATAATGGTGATGATGATTAGGCGAAAGCACAAACTGTGACGGATAACTTTGATCAATTTATCAAAACGACACTTACAAAATTACAAAATCAATCTACACCCAAGACTTACTGTGAGTGCTGATTGGGATAAAAACAAAAACAATAACTAAAAGTTCTTGAACATGCAATGACACAAAATAATGAACAGAGTAACAGAGAAAAAATAAGGCAATGACAACAAAAGCAGGTTTAAATTAACATCATTCAAGGTGAATTGCATTCTAGAACAACATCAAAAGCAGTGACATTAGAAATGCTGTAACAGAGCTAGCAGATTATCATATCTCCCTTGTTGTAATTTTGAGTTCATTAAAAAAAAAAGGAAGTGTCATTGAAACATGTTATAAAATTAAGACTTAAAGAGAAAAATAAGTTATTCGTAACACAGATTTTTTATTTAGAACTGGTCAAACTTCAAACCATTATGATGGACCAACTTATGTTTAGATTAAATATGCACACAAACTTAAATGCGTGACTTGTGATTTCGTATGCAAACTTCTATTGAGAGCTTTATTACACCTCACTTCAACCCTATATACAATTCAGAGAGCATTTTTAGAGGCATGGTTTATCAGGGACGCTTTTTTTGGCACAGTGAAAGTAATTTGAAATGTGTTACAGGAAAGTTCTGCTCAAGTAAATTCACACGTGCAAAAATTCAGAGAGTGATTTGTTATGAAAACTTCAGGTTCACACTTTACCTCAACACTATACAATACATGTATGAGAGCATAATCTTCGACATTGCTTACAAGGCGAGATAGATTGCTCCAACTGACGACTTATATAAAGATAAGATGCCACAGAACTTTTGAGGCATTTGGAGTGGTTTGTTACAGAAAGCTTTCTCTAAAAAATTTCTCACCTCACTTTATATGCTTGTCTAGGGTATGGTTTTACAAGGTGAGATATTTTGGTGCATGTGAAATAATTTGTTACAGCAAACTTCCACTGAAAGCAATGTCACAGCTCACATCTACAACATGTACACTAGAGAGGGCCAAAACACTATGTACACAACACTGACAGAGATGATGAGTGGGGCGTGGGTTTACCAGGCGAGATGTCTGTCTGCAGACACATGGGCTCGCTCGAAGACTTGGGCACGTTGAGAGTGCGGGGCCGCGAGAACTTGCGCGAGAATGAGGAGAAGCCTCCCATCATGGCAGAGCCTCGCTTTGTGTGGCGGCTGTGGTGGGCTCGGCTTGACGCTACCGTAAACATAATTTATAATGATACGCACATACAGACATACAGACAGAGATATATAGACATATGTAATGGCAACCTAGATTGTAAACATGTTTATAATGATACCACATACAGACATACAGACAGAGATATATAGACATATGTATTGGCAACCTAAATTGTAGACTGTTGATAAATCACTATGATGGAATCGGTACATTTTATAGACATATGTATTGGCAACCTAAATTGTAGACTGTATTGAACCTATTGAAGTCTGTTGATAATTCACTATGATGGAATTGGTACATTTATATTATACAAGATGAATCAAAATATGCTATCATAATCTTAGCATAATGAAGAAAACAAAAGGAAAAAGTTGAATTCTCAATAATATATGTTATGGATTGTTTCAAAGGAAATTTGATGCGCCACCATGTACAGTAATTAAACCAACAGGCGTTTTTTGCTTGATTGTGGTGTAACAAACGTCTTGAGTAGAAGCCTTGGGCTATACCAGCTCCATATGTCTTTACAAACTTGATGTGAACCTATACATCATTGTTTGGTCTCTGCCTTTCAAACCTTGGGGGAGGAACGAAACCAATGGTAACAGGACAGATGACCTCACACACTGAGCTAATTTTTCCTTATTGCAGTTCCTTGAAGTGTCAATTTTAACCTGACCGATATCATTGCTACATCAGTGTAGCATGGTTTCCCGAAAGATTATATTTACTTCATAGGTAGGGAAAACACATACAGTGTAAGGCGTCATGAATGTATCAGGAAGTCAGGGCTCAGAGTATCAAATGTCTATGAAAAAAAATCCTGCATTTTTCCATGAGTGGGTCCTGAATCTGGAGAGACATTGAAGCTGCAATAGACTGGATAGTTTTGATCGTTGGATAAAAAGTATTTATAACTTGAAGAAGTTATGAATAGTAATATTGAAGAAGTTATGAATAGTAATAACATGTTAAACGTTTAATGAACAAGAGAGAGGTTCCTGTAGAGGTGAGATAATACAGTGTAGTTCATGTTGTAACCGCCAGCTGGTGTGAACTTTCCAGACAGTTCTGTTGGTTAGCTTTTCCTGGAGGTGTGTTCAATAATGACATCACGGTCTAAAAGGCCGCTATACTACAAAGGTTTTGGTAAGGATGAGCCTATGCCCAGACAAAGTCCTGAAAGTAAAAAATCCTGAACTTCCTCCAAAGTGAGTCTTGAATCTAGAGAGACATCAAAGATACAAGGGTCTTATTATTGATGAGCCCAAGACCAGACAAAGTCCTGAAACTAAAAAATCCTGAACCTCCTCAGTGAGTCCTGAATCTATAGAGACATCAAAGATAAAAGAGTCTTATTAAGGATGGCCCCGAGCCCAAACAAATCTTGAAACTCGTGAGTTCCGGATGTATCCCGAGGTTTGCCAACTCTGGTCAAAGCTTAACTTACTTTTTACGGCTGTGGTTGCAGAGGAAGATCTAGTGTCCCCAGCGCCAGTACCGACAACCCCCAGCCCGTCACTGCTGCCCCCCATGCTGAGGCTCGACTTGATGGGGCCCTGGTGGGTGTAGTTAGGGGGGCGCGGGTGTTGCTGAAACACACACACACACACCATTGTCACTAATAGCATGTAAGAAATGTGCTATCTTTACATTGGGATATCAGTGTGACTGGTTGAGTTGTGTTGAGTGATTGGGTTACTTATTTGGTACATATTTTAAACAAGTTGATTTGATTTGATTGCTTTACAAAATGTGGTCCACGTTTAAACAAGCCCCAAGACTAACATCTGACATTTTTACGTGCTGCTACACCTGCTACATAAAGACAGTGCAGAAAGACCAGGACTTCTGTCTCAGTCGGTCACATTATTCTGACCAATTAGTAGGGGACAAAATGGGACGAGGGTGTTGCTAAAACATACACAGAGTGAATAATGATGTTTGTTATAGATATATATATTTCTAAACAACACAAGAAAGAACAAATAAAACTAAAACTGAACCACAACAGTTTCCTAATGAGAGGTGTAATGGCACCCTTCAAAACACTAGTGTAAAAACTTCAATAATTATGTAAGTAATGATCATCTCTCTCTCATAATTTACCTGTTTAAAAAAAATTAGTCAACACTCACATTCGGTTCTCTGAGCCACATCGCTTTGACCACAAAGTAGTGGACGTCGGCGACTGGGGGGAACTTCATCAGGACGGTCAGACATGTGGCGTAGTCACTGGTCAGCACTGCAAAGGGGGAGACAAGGTCAAGGACATTGAAAGTGAAACACAGTATGGAAAGATGCTAGCTGGCATTGTTATTGTTAATTATGCAAAACTTTTTAGTTCAACAAGCTACAGGTTTTTACACAAATCTATCAAGGTAGGAAGCAGTGACGTAAACAATGGTGAGTGAGTTCTGTGGCAACTTTGCGGAAAACATTGTACATGTTTCCGAATAGGCATGATAACAAATACATGTATTACAATATTGCATCATTAAAAGTCATCACATTTTTTATCACTCCTAGGAAAGGTTTAGGTATAGAAAACTAAAGATGCATTCATATGTTTTATCATTGCCATGAAAGGGCCTAGATAGAAGTAAAGGTAGACATATTAAAGGTTAGATGGTGATGCAATTTTCATCTTTGGAAATTTTTTCTCACATTAAATCTGCAGATGTTGCAGCTTAAGTTACTAAATGCTGTAGCCAAGCTGTTTCTCTTTATATCTATGAAAACTGTACAAACAGAACAGAGGCAAATGCATTTTTAATACACAAGGTATATCTATGTCTTTCCTTTATGTGCACAGCTGCAGATTTGTTCAGCTGTTTTTTTTCCACCACCATTTAAATTTTTTTTTCAATTTGTATATATATATAAAATAAAATAAATCACTTGGAGACAAAATAATTCTCCATACTAAATTTATAGTATTGACAAAGCCTATTGCAAGTTTCATTGCTCGATATTTATTAGTATGTTTAAAGTAATTTTTTTTTTTTATTATCCCTGAACAGGGATATAGCTAGAAGTAAGAAAGTTAAAATCTTACAAACTGATAATCTTCCCTTATCATGACTGTTTTACCTTGCATAGTATTCCCATCCCATAAAAAGACATAAAGCAAACCTCTAATCCCGATGAATGATGCCGCCAGACTTTTCTCTAATTTCTCATAGTTCCCTTTTTAACTTACAAATATCGCGGATGTAGAGCAACATAGCCACAAAGATGTAGTCCACCAGGTCAAAACCAATACCGTCTCCAAAGATGGCGTCCCAAAGCATCAGCAAATCCTGCATGGGGAATTCCCGACCAAAGAGGAGACGCAGCCATCGACTGTGACAAAACAGGAATGTGACCAGTTTTAGGTGTTTGATATAAATCAATTAAAATAATGTTAATGTCGCAATAAGCTTGATAAACAAATTGCATGGTAAATAAAATGCTAAATGAAATACAGGTATGTGCTTTATGCTGTTTTGTAATTTCTGAGCTGCGCCTCCACAATTAGCCTGTTAATCCAAGCCTGTTAGCCTGCGGTCAGCAGATTTTTTGGTACCACAATATTCATTATTTAACTCAAATAGCAGGATTGGGGATCTGTATGCAATCCATTATTAGCTTTATTCTTTAAAAGTCAAATAAAGTTGACAACTAAAAGACAGAGCCAAAAAACATCACTTGTCTCAAAACTCAAGCAAGATTTTAAAGACTAAACAACATCTATTCGCTACATTAATTATACACAAGAAGTGATGTTGAACCTCTTCGCAGAGTCACCTTGAACAGATGAGAGTGGAAACAAGTCATTGCTGCATCAATATACGGATCATCACAGGTGGAGGAGTCTGAGGACATCTTAATACTCTCCCCAAACCAACCAGTAGGGAACGAAATCGAAATCCAACAAAGAAATTTGTGACCCATCATGGGTTTCGAACCAGAGACCTCCAGTTTACAGACTATTGCTCTATCACTTGCGTACATCCGGTCTGTCTGTATCTAATAATGTAATGAATATAAATCTGGTTGTGCAATTAAACAGTTACAGTAAAGCAGAGTCCGTTAAACCACCAAACAAAAAAAAAGTAGCCATTGTTGTGTGTGTAAACTCAATACTGTTGTTCTGTGGCATGACACCAGATCCATGTGTCTCTCTCTTCCCTCTCACACACACATACTCACATGCCGTAGATCTGCGGCGCTATCTCCAGCCTCTCCAAGTGTTGGTGCAGCTCTGGGTCAAACTTCTTGAGGATGTAGTCCTGTATCCTGGTCAGCTTCGTCACGATGGCATTGGACGGGTTCAGGTCCTGGGATCTCGCAAAAGGCGTCGCGTGGAGGAGTTCCAGATTGCGGAGAGAGCCTGTCTGGAAATCAAAAGACGAGCAGAGGATTACGCTGGGCCGTACTGGTGGAGTTGGAAGATAAAAGGTTATGGTTGGCTTCTTACCTTGTTACTTAATTAACTAACTAGGCTATATTGCTGGTGGGTTCCAAGACAATTTTTGTGTGCTGCCACACAGAGACTAAGCAGGGATGCCAGAACTCTTCTATCACATACAGACACCTGTTGTTGCTGTTTTTGAATTGATTTAATGTCCAACACCAACACCATATATTACACCAGTAGGGGACAATATCTGACAAATAAATTTGCTTCATCAAAGAGATCAGAATCATTAGGAGATCGTTAAAAAGTTTAGACAGAACCATGTTTAGACTGATGGATGAAAATAAAAGTACATAAACACTATTGTAGGTGTGAGAGAGAAAAAAGGATTTTGAAAAACAAAAACAGAGACAGAGAGAGGGAGAGATAGCAGTGATATTGTATTAATGTCAACAAATAATTCTTTTCGCAGATTAAGTTGTAGACTGCAGAATGAGTCTGTCTGGATACTTGTGATGAACAGAGTGGTATAGTCTGGAGTGATGGAGTTAAAAGTGGTAGTGAGAAAGTCTAGAAATTAATGATTAATGGAGCGTTAACCTGAAATAATTGTATGAGAGTAAAAATTGACCATATTTATCATTTGAAATAATGTTTTGTCTTTGAAATACTGGTTTCTTGAGAGATGTCTATCTATAAACGTGTAAAAGCTTAGGAAAAGGTCTGATAAGTAAATTTTACTTTCCCTTGTGTTCATTGATTCTCAAACTTTGGCTTAAATTGTTTCAGGGCCTTTTTGAGTTTTCAAAATATTTGTTATTTGTTTTGTGTTTTTAAAGAATCAAAATTTTTTCCCGCAAGCACTGTTATGGAAAAAAACCATCTAGTTTTGCTTCATATTATTTGCTCAACATCCAACGTCACTTTTATATAGGCTAAATTTTGTACAGGCCCCTTGACTAATGTCTGACAATGTTATGTGCTGCCTCACACAAGACAGGGCGGGGAGACCTAGACTACTGTTTCAACCAGTCACATTATAGACTCACCCTGGGGTTACAGAAGATGTCTCTGGAGAGGTACCACGGTTCCACTGTCTCCATCACCTGGCAGAACATGGTGCTGTGCACAGAGAGGGAACAAAGGTGTGAATGTAGGCAATGGTAAAGGTTAATTCAATTTTTTTTTTGTAATTTGTATTTTTATTTAAAAAAAAAAAAACTCAATCATATTTTTTGAATAATTCGTATACATTGTAAGAGTATACATTATAAAACGAACATATCTTATGTACAAAAAACACCCAAACAAATTTGAATTTAAAGAACAAGACATATCCCATTAAAACTATATTCGTAACAATATACAATTATTGTGTCTTTTAAAATGATACCTTTACATCTGGAAATTATTTTCGAGAATTAAAAAATAGAGGAATACTTAATTAACAAACGATTATATATACACACATAAAATCAATACTGGTAAACGCTTGGCGTAGCAAAATGAATGAATAAGAATGACATTAAATTTCATCAACGGTTTAATTTATAACCTACAAAGGTTATAATATACTGAGGGGCTGGTCTAAAGACTAAGGGATGCCTTACACTGTTACATGTAGTGTAAATATGAATGTCGCTGTAGTGTGTGAACAGGATTTTCATCCTTTATTTTTTTCATGGTAAAGAACTTGGACAGTAACAAAAAACTGAGCTTACTAAGCATCATGCTCCAGATATGCTGGATCCATCACTTCCTTCATCACAGTCCTGAGGAATAAAAACAAACACACACAATTATAATGTGTTAATTATATTATTATATAATCCACCTCTTACCAGATTGTCTGATCCATTCCTTGTCCATTTTTTTCATATCAGAGCTATGAATCTAACCTTCATTTTGAGTGATCTTAGTAGGGCATAAAAAAGATACTTTTCAAGATCACCTTTAATTGTCAAAACACTGATCATTGCCTAAATAATCAAACTTAAAAGAAATAAGAGATGTAGGACATACAGTTAGTATCACAGGCGGAGGTTTTATGGCAAGTGAAACGATAATACATGTAAATATTAAATGTAACGTTTTCAAAGTAAATATTCATTGTTTATTGCAAGAATTTACACTTTATACAGTGCCAGCCAAAAGCAAAAAACAACAAAACAAAACAAACCCACTTGAGCCCACCCATGATAAATGAAATAATTTGACTTGAGAAGTACACGCAAGTGCATAGTTTTCGCAAACCAATTTTTTTTTCAATTATTAAAAAAAGAAAATCCAGGACCAAAATGATTACAAGTGACCTCATTAGTATATTAGATGAAAAGTAAAAGTGTTTTTAACCATGCTTGAATAGCAGCCCAATAAACTGAAACTTGATACTGAAAACAGTTGGTACAGATAAATAACATGATAATAAGTAGTACATTAGTTTATAAAAAGGGTGTGTGCAGGAAGAAAAAAAGAAATGTCTCAACACATATTAATTCATTGAAGAAGCAAAGTCAGAGAAAGACAAAAAAAGGGAACTCAGAGATATAAATTGGTTTAGTTTAGCTTTTCAAAGGTAACTAAAAGAGAAACGAAGAAAAATGAAAATTGAAAATGACTCATAAGCCACTGGCAAACAGACAATCTGCAAAAGTGTTGTTTGCTTGTTGTTGTTGTTGTTGTTGTTGTTGTTGTTTTTTTTTTTCCCCATAACTGTTCCAGCAATAGAGATAAAATTATATTTCAATTTCAGGTAAAGGAAGGACAGTGCATCTCATCTTCTGGTTTTTAATCCGTTCTTGGTACATAGATATTTAGTTGACATAATATTTTAGTTCACCACACAAAAATATAAACTACATAAATCTGGATTCACTGGTCTGGACAAACCAAGATAAATTATAAACCATTTTTTTCTTTCTTCCCTTCTTTCATTTATTCATTTTTTTTTTTAAATAAATAAACAACTTCAAATATAAAAAAGAATTATAAAATGACATATCACAGCAAAAACAACTATGCCTGAACAAACTTTGAGCGAAAAACAGAAACAAAAAAAGAAAAGAAAAGCATCACTGGACCTGTCCATTTTCACACATGATTGTCGAAAAAATCGTGATGTTGCAGATAATATGTCATTATACCTCTTGCAACATGGAATGACATGACAGCCTGGCTCAAACAATCTTAACAGGCAGAATAGAAGGAAAAAGAGGGAGAGGCAGACCCAGCAGGAAGGGGTAAGACAAAATGAATGAAAGGTTCACAGGGACCCAACTACATGTGAACCAAAGACTAGCGCAGGATCATTTGACATGGAAACATATGGCACGCCAACCCCAAATCTGGAGGGCACGATGACCAGAAAACATGGAATGGCTATAATTGTTTGGAAAAGTCAGAGGTTGAAGGTAGAAAGGGTCCAAAGAACCTCAAACGAGTAGTAAAATTAAAAAGAAGGAAGCGGTCCACTCCTAGATCAATAAATTTCTCCATACCAAACGTTTATAATGTGACTACAATTTGAAAGAAAAAAAACACCAAGAAAGGAAAAATGAATACAAATTGCGATAATTTTTTTTTCGATCAAATTAAGCTAATGTTTGAAAGATTAAAACGTTTCCCTAGCCTAGCTCAGTTTGATTTTCCATTTGTCTTAATTTCTCTGATAAATACTGGCGACACTTAAATCTAAGTGTTTTTATCCTAAAACTAATGACTTTAAGATAAAAACAAATGTTTGTAAGTAGCATCATTTTTTTCTCTTCACTTTTTCCTAGCAATTTTTAAACATCTTTTTTGTACCTTCATATTATATGAACATGAACTGTAAGAATATCAAAGGAAAACAAAATTAGGCCTTGGATTTTACTCTAGTCAGCTGTCAAGTTGTCTCCTAGTTTGTACTTAATTCTTTTTAATCTTGAAGATTTTAAAATGGGTAAGAGCACAATTCGATTTCATTTCCAAAACAGAAACTGACAGGCTTTTTCTACACATTTCTAAAGTTAAGATGACTTAAGGATTAAACCAAGCAGAAACCATAGGTACATTTGATTTTTTTTTTCCAAAAATCCTTAGTGGTAAAATGTCCAGATTTCATTTTCAAAGAAGTCAAAAATCTTATTTTAGAAATAAGATTGGAGATTATAAAACTGAGAAGACAAACATGCCAATCATTGTGTAAATATTCGATTATAAAAAATGCACACAGTTTTACAGAGAGACAGCATAAGTACAAGGATAAGAACTGAAGTTAACATTGAAAAAGCCAAATTTGAAATGAAAGGAAAAAAATAGGCTTTTATGTATGTGCATAATATATCCCAATATGTTCACTAGCTACATTGAAAAGGGCGTTTAATGTTTGAAAATTAAAGAAAGGAAATATTTTGTTGTGATGCAATATACAGAAAAAAAAATATTAAAAGATTGAAGAAAAATGAATTTAGAAACAAAATAGATTCTGACCTGGTTTTTTCACTGGAGTAACTGTAAATGGTAATCGTGAAAAAAGAACAAAAGAGCAAAATGGTCAGAAAGTGGTTCTTATTAGACGGGTCCTTAAAAGGATTGAATAAGAAAAAAATACATCAACCAAATAATCATCGAGGTTGCATTTGGTGAAGAGAAAAAGAAGTGCTGACATCAAATACCTAAGACGAGAGACAAAACGTCACATCAATTTCATTATGTCCTGTCTATACTTAAGCTTTATTTGGAGTATTTTAGAAATCACATAAGATATGATACATCTGAGACGGCAAAAAAGGTGAGAAAACATGAACTATAAGCTTTAGTGTGAACACACACGCACATGCAGTTTAAGAGAGAAGAGTTGGTTTATCATCTAACGTCAGCACTATATAGGCTATATTGTAGACGGGCCCCAAAACTGACATCTGACAATTTTATGTGCTGCCACACACAAGACAGGGCGGGGATACCATGACTCCTGTCTCAGCTGGTCACATTAAACTGACACCAACCCAACCAGTAGGGAGCGAAATCGCCTTGGCTCAAACCACAGACCTCCTGCATCAGACGCCGATGTTCTAACCCCAGGCCTACCGCGCCCCAAAAGGAGGGGGAGGGGTGAAAACTTGACGAGACACAATTGTTTAAGCTGAGGTTGAAAACAATGCCAGTTTTTTGTCTTAGAATGGGTTCCCACTCAGACCAGCATTTTAGACATTGAAATAATTTATCCAAAATAGAAAACATACAGTTTTTGTTGCTTTCAAAAACAATTTTGTTGTGCTGGAGTTTTTTTTTTTTTTTGCATGTAGGCCTACTTTTTTGCTTTGCATTTCTTTAAGTTTTATTTTATTTTTACTATCACTTTCATCGTTTTTCAATCTCTTTAGAAACTAATAGAAAATTTATAGCTCTTGACACCAATACATTTTCAATGTAAAATTAACATATCACATCATTGAACTGGGTGTGATTTGTTAAAAAAAAACAAAAAAAACTCTTCTATATTCACAATCACATTAAGTATTTCAGTGAACCAAAACAAAGAAGAGACTTTGATTTTACACTGGAATTGACTGTTTCTATTGAAGCTTCAGAAACGAATATATAGTATGGATCTTTAAACTATAATTT
This sequence comes from Elysia chlorotica, assembly GCA_003991915.1. Classification (NCBI taxonomy): domain Eukaryota; kingdom Metazoa; phylum Mollusca; class Gastropoda; family Plakobranchidae; genus Elysia; species Elysia chlorotica. The sequence continues at coordinate 93,846 of RQTK01000698.1, read as the reverse complement.
TACAACTCCCTGTAATAATAATTATAAATCTCATACGAATTTTAAAACCAACTGACTTTGCTTCCAAATAAAAATAAATTGTAATTTGTACAGATAAAAGGTGTGTTGAAAAACAACAACAACCTGTTTCGGTTTTAATCGACTAATAGTAATTAGAAAAGTATATGAATAATTTATTTAACCTACTATAGAATAAATTACATACAGCACACATGTTGCAAACAATCTATAGTACTTTGTAGTGAAAACAACAATAAAACAGTCCAGCAGTCATATGGGATGTAAACAGAAAATCTGTGCTACACATGTGTCAGCTACAAGGTAAGGTAACACTAACAGCAGTCTATTTTCACTCATGGCGCCTCATAGTAGGAAATAAAGGGTTTGTTGAAAAGGAAGTGCAAAAACACCAGGGTGAGATGTCACATTAGGACGGTTCTATCTGCATTTTTGGTAAAATTAGAAGACAAAATAGATAGAATCTATCCGAATGCAAGACTCATTAAATGACATTGTAGCTTGGTTACAGAACAAAAGAAATTTGCTGTACCAAGTAATTTCTTTTTTTACTTCCATCCATGTACCACTTTTTCATTCTATCACGTCTTTATTTACCATAAAAGGGAAATAGAACCCCAGGCCCGAGGAAAACACACTTAAGTTTATATTTTCTAATTAAGCTCCAATTGAAGTAGTCGCCTTGAGAGTAAAAAAAAAAAAAAATTAAGCCAAAGCTTAATAAGAAAATAATGTTTTGACGTGTGTTTCTTTCAAAGGCTTTGAAATTAAACACTGCTTAAAACTGCAGTTAATTTAATAAGCTTAAATCGATATTTATAAACAACTGTTTATCAAGGCCACCTATAATATCAGTGATTGAAAAGCATTTTGTCTTTTTATCAATAACTCACATCTAATAATTGTGATTATGTTCAGACTGGTTGTGATGGCTTTAAAGACTAATAAGAATTGTTTTCAAGTAATAGTAAAAAGATGCCGCATTAAAAAAAACTTATTCGCATTTTAAAACAAACTAAGAAAGAGCGAATCACAATGTGTAAGTTTTCTATACTAGTAACAACCAGCATGCACATAAAAATGTTTGTGTCATTTTACAAAAATAAAAAGAGCAAAGTTCAACAGGGGCACACTACAAATGCACTCCAAATAATTACTGGATGTAACCAACATCAAGCAACTGGGACGGAGGAAGAAAAAACATTGAACTTACTCTTGTTGCCGTCTAAGAGAAGAAGAGGAGAAGAAATAGAGAGATAGAATGCATGAGATTTCATACAAATATCATGTGCTCCCTATTAAGTGGATGCCAGTCCAATAAAGGTCATTATGTCTAACCCTCTGAGTGCAGGATGTTGGTCAATAGTGTGTTTTTTTTAACCTCTAAAATCAGCAGCTAGGCTATTTTTGGACAAGTCATCTAACATCTGACAGTTGTACAGAGACCGAGCGGGGATACTACAGAATCTGCCTCAGCCGATTACATTTAACACTGACCAAACAGTAGGGGATTTAATCCAACAAGAAATTTGCCCAACTTTGGGAGCATTGAAGGTGGAGAATATTATAAATGTATTAAAGCTATTACAAACTTGCAGCCAAGTTTACTGCAAATGTCATTGTCTGACAACACTTTGAGGAGTACACTGCTATCATTTTCAGCCTTTCAACAAAGAAGGGTATTAGACTCAGCAGTGTAGCTTAATCCTCTTTACTGGTGAAAACATTAAATCATTTTAATAACGGCTATAAGATAATGAAGTCTAGTACCACATGTCACATCATATGTACAAAGGGCTTACCATTGCTAAAATACTATAAATCTTTAGAATTTTAGAAATGAGATTGTCCCTTTCAACTGTGATGCACAGGAAAAGTATGCATGCAAACCCTTGTAGTGTGTATGTACTAACCCATTGACTAAAAAAAAGTATAAACATTGCATCATCTAAACAAGATATTTTAAAATCTTTTTTCAGACACAGTTGTTAAAGCCCTGTGTCATGGTAAAAGTATGATGTTTTAGCTAATTTTAGGAAACTAATATCTTCCTATAAAATTTTCAGATTTTCAACATTGGTGAGTTGATCTGTATTAAAAGCAACTTGACAAAATAGACACATCATGTGAAAAAAAAGGGTAATAGGGAATGCGACAGTTTCTGGGGAAGGAGGGGTCTCCGACTGGGGACCATCAAGCTGTACCCACAAGATTCATGAGTATTACCAAGTGCTACAAGTTGTTACTTCCCCACGATGACTTTTCTGTTGTTGTTTTTGTTTTTTCCACAAAAGCAGAAACTTCTTTTTTGAAAATTCCTCAGCTTGTACAATTTTTGTCAGAGAGTGTCAACAGTTTCTGCAGGCTATCTATCAACTAGGCAAACCTATTTAAAAAAAAAAGCCCAGCATTCTACCACTTAATCAACTCACCACCTTGCAGTGTCAGTCAAGTTAACCTTCTTTAAGACATTTACAACACATTATCTATCTCAAAGTTAAATGAATCTTAACCTGAGATTTCTTCATGCTCACATATGCATCCTTGCAGGTCCTATAGAAAAACTGGTATGGAACATTCTGTAAAAACACTTGGACCAATCTTTCCCAGCAAAGGATCATTTCTCAGTCAATGTAAGCCAGTGTGTAAAGATGGCAGAGTGGTCTAGCACACTGGTCTTTGCCTTGGCAAGGCAAAAGGGTGCCGAGAAAGTGTGGGTTCTATCCCATCCTTAGTGAATTTTCCGTCTTAGCTGTTGGTCTCAAGCTAGATCTAGGTTTGTGACTGCCTCTTCTAATCTATTTTAACCTGAGAACTTTGTCCAAGATACTTACAACATACAATTTATCTCCAAGTCCAGTCAAGGTTTTAGAAAATTACCCAAATGAATTTCTGCACAATACTTACAGAACAGACTCTATCTCGCAGGCATGCAGGAAGGCCTGGTGGTCGCAGTGCAGTACGAAGATCAGCGGAGCCAACAGTTCGTGCATACCCTGGGGGGAGGGGGGGCAAACATCAGAGGTCAGAGATTAGACAAGAGTATGGCTCCCTTTTTATGAATTGAAGAATACTACATAGATTTTTAATTTTGATGGCACTTACTTCTTTAACCTCTACATACTGGTAATAAATATAATTATGATAATAATAATAATAATAATAATAATAATAATAATAATAATAATAATAATAATAATAATAATAATAATAATAATAATAATAATAATAATAATAATAACCAGTTGTTAAAAAATGTAAGGAAAGAAATGTTATCACACTATGCTATGCTCCAAGTACATTAATTTAACTATTATAATTTTATATACAAAACAAAGTATATTGAGATATCTTTTCCAAAAATTTGATCAAAGAAATCCATGTTTCACCTCGAGTATTTTATGAAATATAAAAGCCTAAAAAAAACCCAACAACATTCCAAGTATAAAATTCATGTACTGTATTTTTTAATATTCATGCATATGGATTATGCTTCAAAGAGTATAACAATAAAATATTGCATTCTCTTTAGACAGTTGTTTTTTTAAGTTTTGTTTTGATATCATGCAATACAAAAAAGAATGGAGGTTTTGAGACATTGAAACTTCGGACGATTTTAATTTGCAATAGTTTCCCTTGCTTAATTCTGCAAAAAAATTATCCCATAGCCTTTCCAGATGAATACTTGCTTCAGGCTGTTTAAATAACTGGATAAAGCTAAATACTGTAACTTTCAAACAAAGGCTGACTCTTCTATTTATATTACTAGGAAGGTTGGAATTCGTAATTGCATGCTGGAAAATTAAGTTGAACCAAAAAAATTAAGGGGAGAAAATAAACAAAAAGTTTTTCATGGAACCTGGAGGCGCAAAAAGAAAATGAATGATGTTTTGAAAATACCTTTTTGTAGGATAAGGGAGGTAAAGAGAACAAGTTATCAGTAAGTGTTGGACGATAACACACATTTTGTCTTTCCGTTTATCTATCCTTTTTTTTTTCCTTTAGACATTAAATATCAGATTTGTCTTTTGTTTTCGGATTTAAAAAATCATATAAAGCCCCCCAAAAATAAATATCCACGTACCTTTACTGGGTTAGCAGAGTAACACTAATATCAATTTGTTTTTGTCTTTTTTAGTGTTGAGAATAATTATTCATGTATAACAAGTGTAACAAGCACAAATCTAATCTCCTTTCCTTTAGATAATCAAAAGCAAATCGGCCCATATTTTTTTAACTTCTTCTGAAGATGATACACATCTAATAAAAACATAAAACATTGATATGTTTATGTCAATATGACCATCTTTGAGAAATGCCATCCTGCTATCCCAGTGACAAATTCATACTGAAAATTTAAAGAAGAGCCACCACAAACTAAAGTCTGATAAAGCAATAACTTAAAATATAAAGAAAAAAAAAAGGATGTGACTACACAGACATTGATAAAGAAAAGGTAACAAGATCAGCAGGTGTACAGGCTTGGGCATGATTTGATGACACTGACAGGTAGAGCAAGTAAATCCTAAAGTTATGACACACACTCTGTTATTCATTAAAATGCCCACTCAAGAGTTCTTATGATAGTAAAGATTTGATTTTGTTGTGTTGTTGTTTTTATTTAGTCTCTCAAACTTGGAATGACAAACTGGGACTGAAAAAAAAATGTCCAATACTTAGTAAAGCAGTAAACAAAATGTTTATACAGCAATTTATACACAAAGAATTCTCTGCTGTTAAAACAAGATTTAGGTTATAAAAAAAATAAAGGTGCATTATGCTTTCGCTTGTTTTTATTGTAGAAAGAGGATAAAAAAAAAAAAAAAAACTTATTCTTATAAAGAAAAAGGATGGGAGGGAGGTGGCAAAGAGATAGATACTGGATACAGGGGGAGAGATGAAATAGATAGATATAGGAATTAGGATACAGGGGGAGGGAGACCAAAGAGAAAGATACAGGGGGGAGAGACCAAAGAGATAGATACAGGATACAGGGGGAGAGACCAAAGAGATAGATACAGGATACAGGGGGAGAGACCAAAGAGATAGATACAGGATACATGAGGGAGAGACCAAAGAGATAGATACAGGATACATGGGGGAGAGACCAAAGAGATAGATACAGGATACAGGGGGAGAGACCAAAGAGATAGATACAGGATACATAAGGGAGATATCGAAGAGATAGTTACAGGATACATAAGGGAGATATCGAAGAGATAGTTACAGGATACATAAGGGAGATACCAAAGAGATAGATACAGGATACAGGGGGAGAGACCAAAGAGATAGATACAGGATACAGGGGAGAGACCAAAGAGATAGATACAGGATACAGGGGGAGAGACCAAAGAGATAGATACAGGATACATGGGGGAGAGACCAAAGGGATAGATACAGGATTCAGAAGGGAGAGACAAAAGATATAGATACAATATAGGGGGAGAGACGAAAGAGATAGTTACAGGATACAAGGGGGGAGAGACTGACATAATTCACCTGTCTATAGGAGTGGGTAGCAAGGGAGGGAGAGAAAAAGAGAGAGAGAGAGAGAGAGAGAGAGAGAGAGAGAGAGAGAGAGAAATAGAGAGAGAGAGAGAGAGAGAGAGATAGAGAGAAAGCCTGGGGTGGGAAGACTGCCATAATTCACCTGTCTATAGGAGTGGGTAGCATGCTCTCGACTAAACACAAACAGAATGTCTGTCATCATTTCGCCCAGTTCACGCTTGCGGAAAAACTCCACCTCAGGAAAACTGCAGGGGGGAAGCGTCAACAAAACAATGATAAATAATAACAGATGGAAAAAAATGGGTAAAACAAAAAATAGGAAGCTAACACAACAAACATGATAGCTGCAAGGGCAAGCCAGAGGCACACAGTGGTTGAATCTCGCCAATAAACGGTAGAAAACTGTAGTCCATTATCTAACTTGAGATAGAATAGGGGGCAGGGTATGTATAAACCATGATGCCTCGCAGACTTTTTCAAAGCTGAGAGGTTAAAAAGTGAGTAGGTGAGTTCTGACTAGTAGCTGTACTAAAACAAGATTTCAAAAAGACTTTTGTTGGAGAAATAGATCCCAATTTTCGAAAGTTGGTCTTTCAAAAAACAAACTACATCGCACAAAAGAAACTATAATTTAATAACACTGTTTACACAATATCCACCTGGTTGCTTTATTGTGTTTTGGTTTGATATGTTTCTCTCTTTTTTTCCTTCTGATGTTTCATTGACGCAATAAATAAAAGAGACCAAGGCAGAGAAACTCTATATGCAAACACACAGCAGAAATGCATAATGGTCTGGACCACAGGAATTTCATAAAGCAGAGGAAATAAGAACACTTCACAAGGGGTTCACTGTAAAAAAAAAAACAGTGCTAATTCTAATATATAAAAATAAAAATATACAAGCCAATCAAAAATGCGATGAATGATGAAGTGAATGTAAACGTACAGCAACACACTCGAGACATTCAAAAAGATGAAGAAAAAAAAAAGGAATAAGAATTTCAAAGAGAGTCATTCAGATATGAACGACGTCTACCAAATTGATCTAACACTAACAGCAAACAATAATGAAAGGGAAATGTACACTTCCAAGAAAAAAATAGCGACGATAGCGGATAGATTAGAGCTACATGTCCACATCAGGGAGAAAGCAACACAAAAGCAAAGATAGGACATAATATTGTTGCACAGTGCACAGAAATTAGAGAAGGTAAGAGAGAAAGAAAGAGATAGAGAGAGAGAGAGAGAGAGAGAGAGAGAGAGACAGAGAGACAGAGAGAGAGAGAGACAGAGAGACAGAGAGCTCAAGAAGTACAGGGAGACAGACAGACAGACAAAAACTAAAGATAACTGAACAGAAAAAGAATAGAAAGCATGCAGGTAACACCAAGTATGAAGCACAACACATCCAATGCTCCACACTGAACCGAAGCGAGGCACAACCTGTCTGTAGGACAGCTCCGGGTTCTCTTTGGCGAAAATGAACAGGATGTTCACCATAAGGTTCCGCAGCTGGTTGGACTGAAAAAACTCAATCCTCGGGTAGCTGGACGCAGCGAGAGTGGGGGAGTGAAATTAGGTGGGTTGATTCATTGGCGGGCTGGCTGATTCTCTTTGGTTGGAGTTAACGAAGCTTTCTTCTAGTTTTATGTATCCTAGGTCTTAATAAATACCATAGTGGAATACCTGAGACTTGGCTAGTTATGTCATAGTATCACTGACCCAACCAGTTGGGGAAAACTGCGGTGGCCAGAACAAGGAACTAATCCTGCAACATTTTGAACACTTTACCCTTGGACTAACACCCCGTAGGAATAAATCAAACTTTTGAAGTTGCAGTCTTACAGTGTCAAGAAGTTATAAAGGAAACTTGACTTCTTATGGTATATTTCATTTTTCCCAAGTCGCCAGACAGTCTTCTGTACTGACTGTGAAATACAAAGTTTTCCTTTCATAGACATATTCCAACAACATCTTAACATATTAGATACCAAGGTAAAAATATTCAATTTAGTTTAGATTAACATAGGTTATGATTATAATCATTTGCAAACATCTAAAGTTTCCTAACATCTTGTATAATGTGAACGGCTGAGACAGGAGTCATGGTATCCCCGCCCTGTCTTGTGTGTGGCAGCACATAAAATTTTCACACATTAGCCTACATACTGCTGCTGTTGAACGTTAAACCAACCCAACCTCCCCCCCCCCAAACCCTAAAATCTTAATTAGGTTTAAAAATCTATGTACAATAATCAAAGTGCTTACGTGCGAATAACATCTTGCTTGATTGTCAGTCTCAATTCATTGTCTTGAAAAAATTTATTCCATGGACTCTGTTAGAAATTGATAGCAGGAAAGAAAATAAAGAAAAGCCAATGATTATACTGCATCCTCCAAATAAGACAGAACTTGCAGCATCAATGTTTGTAGCCATTAGCAGCTTTTCAGGCACAAGTTGCAGCAAAAAGATTATCCCATTTTCTAGAACTGATAGATTTATAATATTTTTCAACCTGAAAAAAATGTTGATGCTTTTAAACATACTATAAATTACTTCAAAAGCAAATTCTGACTTGCATGTGATTCACCTTGGTTGCCTTACTTTGACATTATTCCAATTTTAATAACCGAGCTAAAGTTTATTGAGGGAAATAAATAAAAGATTTTGTAGGGCCATGCCAACCTCTTCATCCTGAGACAGCGGGTTGTTGAGGGTGATGTCCACAGAGTCCACAGCTTTCCTCGGGTTCACGATCAGCTGGGGACCAGAGTTTTACACATGGAGAAGAACATTAGTTGAGTTTTTATAATGTTTTTATTGTTATATTTTATTATTGTTGTTGTTGTTTTTGTTGTTATTATTATTATTAATTCTTCTTCTTCTTCTTCTTCTTCTTCTTCTTCTTCTTCTTCTTCTTCTTCTTCTTCTTCTTCTTCTTCTTCTTCTTCTTGTTATTATTATTAATATTATTATTATAAATAGTATTAAAAGGAATGATAAATATGTGGAACACGCTTTCCTAGAAAAACTCTAAAAATTTTTTATTGAAATCATTACCAGGGCATAATAGACAAGACCAGCAATAACACTTAAAACTTTATGTACAATAAAAAATACAATTAGCTTTTACCCCTTTCATGACTACTCAATTCCTATGATTTTTATGAGGGGGAAAAGCCATTAAAGAAAAAAAAAAAAAAAAAAAATACTCAAGTCATCCTTATACATCTTAGAGAGACAACTCTACTTTGTAATGAGTAATTGGTATGAATCATAAACGCGACTGTTAGTTTATACTAAATCTTGTAATGTATAGTTTTTGTATAAGCACACTTAGGTACACTGTTTGTTTGTACTCTATCTTGTAGACCAACCTTGTTCTTTAGTTCCTCAAACTTGGCACGAGAGACTCTAGTTTTAGAAATCCACTCTTCTTTGTTGGAGGGCAGAACTTCTAGAAAAAGCTGTTGGGTAAAACAAGGGTGTCAATCAGTGGTCGAAAAACTTAAAGTAATAATAAAAAAAAAAAAATAGGTGTTTTTAAGGTGGTGTAAATATAGAAAGAGGATTTGTGTTTTGTTTCAAAAACTGTATCTTTCACTCTGGAAAGGTCCCTCTATATCTAATTGTAACTGAGAATGCAAAGTTAAAACCTTGCATGTATTTACCATCAGTCACATATTGAATATTTTGAAAAGACAAGACGCCTAGATTTAGAAATGATATATTACGTTCTTGTACACTTTAATCTATTCAGTTCATCAGCATCATGGTCGTTCAATCACTGAACAGAATACACAAAACTGAATTTCTCAGATGACAGAGAGAGGATGCTGAACACATGTGAGCTGTTTTGCATACATTATTAATGATGCGTTAAAGCAGAACAACCAGCAAAAACACTTCAGCCCCTGCCCACTTCTGACACCAACCTGTGGGGGAGAAGAGCTTTCTCACCAGCCACTGTCTAACGCACTGCAGCGTATGTCAATAATCTTGGAAAGTAGAGGACGAACATCATCCTCATTACCACTGCTAAGTCAGGAGTTCCACTGTATAAGCTAGCAAAGTTTCAACTGCGTGTGTTTTATCCCGCAGTAACAGTTGGGGAACTAGTGAGTTTCACTTTAAAAGCACACTCAACTCAAGCCGAAGTATTCAGCCGACCATGTTTTGTGCCGCACCTACCTCCTACAAAACACTGATTTTCCATGTAGTTTTCATGCAGACTTCAAAACTATTCACATCAAACATGTTTCGTGCCGCACCTACTTTCTACAAAACACTGAGTTTCCATGTAGTTTTCATGCAGACTTAAAAACTATTCACACCAAACATGTTTCGTGCAGCACCTACTTTCTACAAAACACTGATTTTCCATGTAGTTTTCATGCAGACTCCAAAACTATTCACACAAAACATGTTTTGTGCCGCACCTATCTTCTACAAAACACTGATTTTCTATGTAGTTTTCTTGCAAATTCCAAAACTATTCACACCAAACACGTTTCGTGCCGAACCTACTTTCTACAAGACACTGTGTTTTCCTGTGAAAGTAGACTCCAAAACTATTCACACCAAACATGTTTCGTGCCGCACCTATCTTCTACAAAACACTGAGTTTCCATGTAGTTTTCATGCAGACTTCAAAACTATTCACACCAAACATGTTTCGTGCCGCACCTACTTTCTACAAAACACTGAATTTCCCTGTCAAAGCAGACTTAAAAACTATTCACACAAAACATGTTTTGTGCCGCACCTATCTTCTACAAAACACTGAGTTTCCATGTAGTTTTCATGCAGACTTAAAAACTATTCACACCAAACATGTTTCGTGCCGCACCTACTTTCTACAAGACACTGATTTTCCATGCAGTTTTTATGCAGACTCCAAAACTATTCACACCAAACCCACTTGTGCAGCACCAACTTTCTACAAGACACTGTGTTTCCCTGTGAAAGCAGACTTAAAAACTATTCACACCAAACATGTTTCGTGCCGCACCTACTTTCTACAAGACACTGATTTTCCATGTAGTTTTCTTGCAGATTCCAAAACTATTCACACCAAACCCACTTGTGCAGCACCTACTTTCTACAAGACACTGTCTTTCCATGTGAAAGCAGACTTAAAAACATATTTAGTGCAGCACTGACCTTCCAAACAACACTCCTGAATCGACTGCTACGCAGCTCACCCTCCGAGGACCGCGCCTTCAGGTAGCGCATCATCTCTGGCCGAGAGAACAGTTTCTCCCATTCTAAGCTGTAAAATTCAAATTAAGAAAAAACTAATTATGTGGTGTAAATTCATAGTTATTTTACATATTAGGTTTGTAACATACCCTTTCTATCATACATATACTGTATATTATTTCTTTGTTTTATGAATTTGTGCATTGCATTTAGACTATTCATCTCTATTTCTCAATTGAATCCTGAAAAGTTTCTTCCACTCTTAACTGAAAAGAATAAGGTTTGGTCTTTTATCATCCAACATCAGTAACGAGGCTATACCACTGACGGGTCCCAGGATCACTGTCCCATAGGTAAGAACGATAGGTAAGAAAATCTGCAACAGAATCCAGTCACAGCTTACTGATCACATTATAAGGACAGCATCCTTACCAGAAGTTTACTAAATCACCTGATTGTGGGATTAAACCCTGGCACTTCCCAAAACAATGCACAACAAGGAACTCCCCCCCCCCTCTCACTCTAAGGGTTAAGGTGTTAACAAACTTGTTACTCAGCTTGATATCTTGGGGATATATTCAATATGGATTTTGGTTTGGCAAACTAACCTGTAGGAGTGAGACAGGCTTGCCGGAGTGGAGAGACCGCTGCCCAGATCTTCCCAGGGTTCACTGAACATGGACAGTGTGTCCAGCTTGGCATCAGAGTTAAGGAGCCTTTCAGGCAGAGATGGAGCGCCATTGTTGTTGTTCTCTGGGGAATTGGGAAGGAGGGAGGTTAATAGGGTTGAAATCTATTAAAAAAAACATACTTTATAATTTTATTTGTTGAGCTGAAATAGTGTTGAAGCGAATGGGTACAGAGAGAAAATCAAAACATATTACATTATTAAATGTAAGTTTGAAACAGTGCCCAATTGTTGTTGTTCTCTGGGGATGAGGAGGTTAATAGGGTTTAAAACTTAAAAAAACGTATTTTATCATTTTTGTTGTTGTGCTGCAATATTTTTGAAGTGATTGGTTACAGAGAGAAAGTCAAACCATATTAAATTATTAAATGTAAGTTTGAGACAGTGCCCCATTGTTTTTGTTCTCTGGGGATGGGGGGTGGGGGAAGACCGCAGCGCCTTATTGTTTTTCCCCTCTGGTGTGTATTGTGGGAGAGGGGGAGAGGTGAGGAGTGTCATTAAACTGAAACACATTTATTCATGCATTTAATCTGACCATTCTCCTTCGATTGGAACAAAACTTAACATGCTGTACCGACCTTTGTTGTCTGCGCCGAAGCTGTTCAGAGTGTGAAGGATGTCCTCCTTGATGGGCAGAGTTGTGTCCCCTGTGTCGGCTGGAGCGCCGCCTCGAGTAGCCGGCCCTTGCCTAATCTTGGACAGCACATCCATGGCGGCCAGTCATGTCTGGCACAAATACAAAGAGAAAAGAGGAAGTATAAGAACACATGTCTCCTGATGTTATATAAATAATAATCGTTACCTTGGCGGGAACATACAATCTTAGAGCGGAGTGCATAGGAATTATTGGCGAAACTGTCTCGTGATTTTATATAGGAAATATTCTGTACAGAGGCGGAAGTTTAGAGCGGTATACATAGGAACTCTTAGCCAACCTGTCACTTGATTTAATATAAGAAATATTCCGTACCTTGGCGGGAAAATAGACTCTTAGAGCAGGATACATAGGAATTATTAGCGAACCCGTCACTTTATTTAATATAAGAAATATTCTGTGCAGAGGCGGGAAAATAGACTTAGAGCGAAATACATAGGAATTATGACTGAACCTGTGTATCCTGATTTAATAATATAAGAAATAGTCGGTACCTAGGCGGGTACATAGAGTGACATACATAGGGATTATTAGCGAACCGATCTCTTGATTTAATATAAGAAATACTCTGTACATAAGACAGGTTGGTCATATTATGCTCACACCACAGATGCTATAATATAACTATGTCGCTCACACTAACATGGCCAGGTGGATAGTACAAAACTCGAACTCGGACCCATTGCATTGGAGGCCGATATTTTAACACCAGCGCCACCATGCTCCCTAAGACAGCAATAATACATACAGGGACATTTCCATAACAAATTATATGAAGTTTTTCCTGCGTGCAGATTATCATCTTCAAAGGAAACACATTGCGAACGTTCAAACCTGGTAAAGGCCAAGCAAATAGGACACATAGTGGAAAGTTTTACTATAGCACCTTTTGAATAATTTTTGGAAAGAAAAAAAAGCCAATCGAAACACAGGAGACAACAGAGCATTACCCAAAACCATTTGAGGAAGACAGCTCAAACTATTTTGATCTATAGACAAACAAACGGAAATGGAGTAGAAAAACGCTTACTCTGGGGATAATAAAAGAAAAGGGGGACCTGGTACGAAATTCACGAACAGAATAAACATTTACACAAGGAGAAAAGAAACGAGCATCATCGAACAACTGTTAACAGAAAGAAATGATGGGCCATGGTACCAACTTACACTGTTATCAAGAGGAAATCTCAAAATTACGAACTAAATGAAGGTTCAAACTAAAGAGGAAATCGAAAACAAGGAGTCTTCACCGTTACCGTCAAAACCTGCTTTAACAAACTGATGAAAGGCTAGGAAACTTGATACTCAACAGCTGAGCACTGATGTCCGTGTAAAAAGACGTCTATTGATCTGTGCTTCAGGGAGGAAAGCCTAGAGGGTTCTTAAAACTGACAGACAGACAGGAGTGTGTGAGGAATGAGAGGGAGCGGGCGAGATAGGGAGAAACCAGGGTAGAGAGAGAGAGAGAGAGAGAGAGAGAGAGAGAGAGAGAGAGAGAGAGAGAAAGAGAGAGGGGGAAACGAGGGTAAAGAGAGGGAAGAGCGAGGTAGGGGAATAGAAAAATAGAAAGATAGGGAGAGAGAAAAGAAAGCTCAGGGTAGGACAGAATGACAGCTACAGCGCGGGGGAGAGGGAGGAGAGTGCGAGGAACATGAAGAAGATAGGGAGGGGAGTGAGGGGGGCTGGAAGGTGTCAAACAGAAGCAGTAAGAAAGAGAGAGGGAGGGAGAGAGAGAGAGAGAGAGAGAGAGAGAGAGAGAGAGAGAGAGAGAGAGAGAG
>RQTK01000698.1:67143-79768 GCA_003991915.1 Elysia chlorotica | reverse complement strand
GAGAGAGAGAGAGAGAGAGAGAGAGAGAGAGAGAGAGACAGACAGACAGAGACAGAGCCATAGAGAGACAGAGGGAATGGAAGAGTAGAAGGTAAGAAAGAGAGAGTGTGCGTGAGATACAGACAGGCAGGCAGGCAGTCCAATGTTACAATGGATAACTATTCGAACTATCAGTGCAGACCATCAACGTCTTATTAACCAGCAGGATTGTCGGTCCAAGCTGTGAAAGCCCGTACAGTTCTTCTTTTCTTCGTTCAGTTGCCGGCCCAAAACAAGGAGGGCTCAACCAAGGATAAATGATTTGGGCTGACAGTGACAGTCCTGCAGCTGGTATAGCAATCGATTGTCTAGACTATTTCAAAAATGAAAGAACAAATATATTACCCGTCTATGAGGTACAGTTTTCAGTTTAACGGTTTTATTCTGGTCAAATTAGGCGCCAGTAAGCTCAGTCGGCAGTGCTCCGGACTAACTAATGTAATGGCAAAAGGTTTAGGTTCGAATTCCAGATGCTTATCCCCCTTATAGGTGGTTACTATCCCGCCACATCGTAATTCCATTGTATTTAGAAAACTACAATCATTGCTAGGGACTAAAATTTGCCATACTTTTCATACGCACATCTCTCATGATTGTTTATATAATGATAGTGATAACTTTTCAACTTCAACGTCTCCAAAGTTCCTGGACCCTTGAGCGGAATACACAGACTTACTTTGCTGACATTAACCCAACCAGTAAAGGGAGAGGTGACTCTGGCGGGATTCGAACCCCGGACCTTCTGATCCTGCGTTGGACATTTTAAGCCCTGCGCCACCACGCCCTATACTCCCAAATCCCATAATGATACTGAATCACAAGCGAGACTGCCACCAGTGTGCGGGGAGATTAGATCGATCTACAAACTTCTCAAGTCTGAGGAAGAGAGCCCCGTGCTTGGGCATAATGTGAGCCACAGGCAGTAAGTAATTAAATCACGGATGCCGGGTTTAGAGTCACTATCTCGTGTAACAAGAAACCCTTCGATGTTTTTTTGTTGTTGTTGTTTTTTTTGTTTAAAACTTGTCAATGTTCTCCATAATTTGCCAACATATTTAATTTCTAAAGAACAAGTGAACGGCCAATATTATGGATATTAATGGTAATTTATACACTAAAACCTTGCTTGCTGTTTTTTTGTTTTGTTTATCTTTCATTGACTTAAAAAATAGAGAGAGAAATAGAGAGAGAGAGAGAAATAGAGACAAGTACACATTAAATGACAAAAATGGACAGAGAAAGTCGGAGATAGAGATAATGAGAGAGAGAGAGAGAGAGAGAGAGAGAGAGAGAAAGAGAGAGAGAGAGAGAGAGAGAGAGAGAGAGATGAAAAAGGAAACAAAAATACAAAGATACAGAGAGATGAAGAGAGAGACAGAGACACACACATAGAGAGAGAAAGAAAAATTGATAGACGCTGCTGCCAAGAAGTTATGAATAAAATCTTAGGGCGGATGTCTCATCGTTCCCCAGCTCACCCCGCTAGTGGGTGAGAATTGCGGCAAGGACGATCAGTGCTATGATGGTGAGTCACGGATTACGGGAAGGTTATTTTGCGAGGACGGAAAAACCCGTCAGGAGGAGAAGAACGAATTTAATAAATAAGGAGGAGAAAACGGAGAAACTTTCATAAACGATCCTAATTTGAGAGGCAGACGGACAATTCTTGAAACATTCATGCCAGTCGTTTCTAGACCCAAATTAAGTTGTCTGTACTGTGCGGTGTTTCTTCAATGTTTATTTTATTTTTTTAGCTTATAATGAGTGACGTTGGTGTCCAAGAAAGGAAATTGTTGGGTAATCAAAGAGATGGCGACGTAAATAAAAAGTAACAAGGAAAAAAAAAACCAATAGCTTTTATATATTTGTAAAGATAATTATGATGATGATGTTGATGATGATGATGATGATGATGATGATGATGATGATGATGATGATGATGATGATGATATGGTCGTTATTATGACGGTAGAGATGTCAATAATAATAATTATGAAGATGGTGATTATGATGATTATGATGATGTTGTTGTTGGTGGTGGTGATGGCGATGATGATGCTGATGATGCTGCTGCTGCTGCTGATGATGATGATGATGATGATGATGATGATGATGATGATGATGATGATGATGATGATGATGATGCTAACAATTTATAATAATGCAACACCGTCATCTTACAGAATATTCAAAAACCAAGCAATAACTGAAGCATGATTAAACAAGAAACAAGACTGATAAAGTATTGTACATGTATAACTTACAGTATAATCCTAATAAATTCACACTCTGTCATTTTCCGAAAAAAAGCGTTGACTTAAAACAAGAGTTGAGTGTATCCAGTTCAAAATAACGTTAACAGAAAGAAACCAGAAGGGAACTAAACAAGGACATCCATGTGATGCGGACTTCAACAAAAAAAGGGTTTCCTTTGATGGGATTGCCTTTATATGGATTTCACAGTCAAATACTAACCCTTAGTGAATCACCAGGCCAGTAAAATTATTCATCAATTTTACCATCCAACTGGCGAACATTTACATACAAAAACAATTTAATCACTACTCAACCGAATCATTAATGGAAAACGCACCCATACTGTAATAATTATAATAAATCGCTTGGCGAGCCTTTGACAACGTCTTCAAAGACGTTTAACTAGTGTACATATTGTATGTTCCATGGCATGTGTGCCGTTTTAAGCTACTGCTCGCACCTCACATCTCCATGTTCAGCTCTGTCCATATGTAGTTCTACTCAATAGTCCATGTCTCAGTTTTCTGTCTTCAAAGACGTTTTACTATTGTACATGTATGTTCCATGCCATGTGCCATTGGTCCCACCTCGCATCACATTCAGCTCTGTCCATATGTAGTCCTACTCCATGTCTCAGTTGTCTATTTGTCTGTCTGTAAGTCTTTCTGTCTGTCGGTCTGTCTGTCTGTCTGTCTGTCTATCTGTCTGTCTGTCTGTCTGTCTGTCTCTCTGTCTCTCTCTCTCTCTCTCTCTCTCTCTCTCTCTCTCTCTCTCTCTCTCTCTCTCTCTCTCTCTCTCTGAGTCTCTATCTCTATCTCTTTCTTTTTATCTATCTAGATATCTATCTATCTCTATCTATCTATCTATCTATTTATCTATTTACCTAACTATCTATCTCTCTATCTATCTATCTATTTATTTATCTATCTATCTATCTGTCTATCTATCTATCTATCTATCTATCTATCTATCTATCTATCTATCTATCTATCTATCTATCTATCTCTTCTCACTTGTCCATGGTGTACCTACAGGAATCGGTTTAAACAAAGAACTAAGAGAATGGTTGTAAATCAACTCCCTTCGTGGACATTGGCATATTCGCCCACATAAATCAAACTGCAGATTAAAGTACCCACAAAAAATCGTTCGATCCACGATAGAGGCGGGTATGTCGGCAGTGCTTGCTGTTACGTTAAAAATTAATAATAAGAAAAAATAATATTCCGTGTGCTTTTTTCGTTACGAGGCATTGATTTAAGCACAACACTATGAAAATGTGTCTATACAAAAATATTTCAATGGCTTGGTATATTTTAATGATAATCATGATAATATTTCTACATCATACACGTTACCCTTCATGGATATCTATGTAGACAAAGCGTACTCACAGTTGTAACAAGGCCTTTGCCGTTTTAAAATAATACATACGTGTATTTAAAATATTTTATTAATGAGATAATAATTATACGACTATGGTAACAAAATATTATTTTTTAAATCGAGTCTACTTAAATTTGCTCCCTTATAGTTATAAAACCCAATCCGCTCACGCAAACCAGGTTAGACTCGAGTACCCGCGAAAATCTCACGCGATAGAACATAGCCTGCTAGAACACACAAAGGGACATAGACAGAAGCCGGTCTGTCCAGAGCGTTTTACTCCGTAGGACTCAACAGGAAAACTCTCAAGAATGGGATTCCCCGAGAGATCTCGCTACGGAATGTGTTTGGCAAAATCAATCTTCTTTCACAATGGAGGCCTCGCGAAAATGAGATCCATAGCGAAAACCAAGACGATAGGTAAGGAAGTCTGCACCGACGTCCAATCAATTGAATCATAGCTCTATCCTAGACCAATTTACGGAGTCAATAGATCTCTAATTACTGGCGATCAGAAAAACCCATTCCTAAGGGTCGAAATTATGTCATCATCCGTTGTCGCCCTGTGTATCGCAAAGACTGCACTTACTACAGAAGGGGAGGCGTTGCGTCTCTGTTGTATGAAGAAATAATTAAAAAAAAAAAAAAACAAGACACGAGCATTCTGTTCTGCGCAATGGTTTTGTTTTTCTTTACGGCTGAAGTTTTCCGGCGTAAATTGAATGAAACATAGTTGTGGGTGTGAGGGCATCGGGACGGAGGAATTTAGAGCTGACTTGCGGACATCTTTGGGTGTGATGATGGGAGAAAAATTAAATTCATGTATTGCCTTATTGAGTCATATCAATAATATGACGCACGCTAACAAAGTAAGTTATTTATGAAAAGGCACACGCATGGAAAAAATTAATGAGGTTTCCAATATCATACCCAGGAAGCGTAAAACATATCAAGAGGTTTCTAGTTTTGTGTAGTTTATTTTCCTTTGACTTTGAGTCTCTCTCTCTCTCTCTCTCTCTCTCTCTCTCTCTCTCTCTCTCTCTTGAGGATATCCGCTAAGAACTGTCAGGGACCCAAGGCGATAAACAAGAAATGGTATAGAGGCAATAGAAAACTTAAATCCCAAAGTTTAATGTCTGATCGGGGAAAGAAAAACTTCAAAAGACAGCGCATGAAACAATGGATTCCTAGGTGTGAACTCAGCCAATAAATATGCAAACGACGCCACCAGCACTAAAAAGAAAACAACAGCAACAACAACAAACACAACAGCAACAACAACAACAACAACAACAACCACGATTTACCAGAACAACCTCACTTGACATTTATTCTGTTCTTAGCTACATTGTTTTATTTCTAACGATTCTCCATACAAATGAATGCCCTTGACCAAATCAATACAAGCCATAATCGTGTCATCGCCCCTATTGATTCTGCTATGGCAATGGCTCTCCTTTCTCTGATTAAAGAAATAGCGAGGTGCAATAGCGATAGGCAGGGCGGGGCGTGGGGGCGTGAGACTGGGAGGTTATGTGGGTTGATATTGATATGGTGGTACATATTGAAGATAACAAATTTACATGTAATGTATGTACTCAAAGCGTTTTACATATACATTTTTTAAATAATACAAAGGCATTTATGTACTCATGTACAGCCTAAGCGTGGTGCGGACTCGTTCACTCAGATGATCCCAGATGACTACCTTAGTAAGGATAGCGCTATGCCTATATCTCTATCCATCTATTTATCTACCAAACTCTCTATCTATCTTTTCACCTCTCGCTCTATCTTCCTTTCGTGGATTTATCTATCTATCTATCCATCCATGTATTTACATGCAAATTAACATCTCTCTATCTAAATGTAATTTTTATCTTTCTGTCTTATTCGTTGTATTTCACCTTTTACACTCTCTATAACTAAGAGTTATAACTAGTATCCCTGTATCTGCAGCTACATATAAATCTATCCATTCAACTATAAATATCTTTTTATGTCGTTTTTAAATTTATAAGTTTTTTCTATAAAACATATTGATTATCAAAAATGCGCATATCAAGGGTGAAATATGATGCATCATTTATTTTCTATGGAATAAAATGTGATTTATCCAGTGCACCGAGAGACATTTATAACGCACTTCCCACCGATGACTTTACGCAGCAAGGTGCAGTTAGCATAGGGGCAGAAAGCCACCCATGGTGTTAGTAACACCATGAGTAAACCCAGATGCAGTGCATAGGCGCAGTAAGTCATCCATGGTGTTAGTAACAACACCAAGGTGCAGAAAGCCATCCATGGTGTTAGTAACACCATGAGTAAACCCAGATGCAGTGGGTGGGCCCAGGTTATCGATCTATATTATCAGCATCAAGGTTCAGGGCTTCTCAGAAACTTAAAGAGCTTGTGAGTTCTTTAAAAAGGCATATTTCGTTTAAATAATGGATGCGTGGAAAGGAAAAGAGTTGCTTGTTCCCGAAGTGTAGTAAATGAATTGTATAATTTCTTTATTATGATTGATTGATGTTTATTGGTTCGTTGGGTTTCTCACTATATACAAAAATGACCAGATTTAAGATTCTTCAATGTCCAAGAAAATGTAACAGAATGGCAACATCACGTTCGATTTCGCTCTAACATTGCTTCCATCCATTTTATTAAGCTTTTGGTAGTAACTTTCAGTTATAAACAATGTTTTAATTTGATTAGTGATGGTATTTTTAAGCCAAAGGACACTAGGTAATAATGTAAATGTTACAACAACAACAACAACAAGTACGGATCAAGGAGAGTAATATTTATCCAAAATAGCAACATTGCAGTTCATTTAATGATGAAAGTGCAGAAATGAGTAATAATAAACTTCATCATACATAATCAAAAAGGGCATTTGTGACACCAGTCCCTAATGCGTTGACAGTTTATTTTATATCAAAGATGTTCTTATATTCTACACACGATGTAAATAAATAGCAATATTCGAATAAAGATTCATGTTTTAAAAAAAAAGCACAGAGAGTGGGGGAAAGAGAGGGGGGGGCGACATAAAAGAGAAGAGACAGAGACACATAGGGGCAGAAAGACAGAGACAGAGAGGCGAAGAGGAGAAAGAGAAAGGGAGAAATAATGGAGGAAATAGAAAGAGGGATAGAGAGAGAAATGGAGAGAGAGAGAGAGAGAGAGAGAGAGAGAGACAGAGAAAGAGGACAGAGAGAGAGAGAGAGAAAGAGAGAGAAAGAGAGACAGACATACTGAGGCAAGTATTAGTCTGCAAAGAGCGGTGTGACTTTTTCTTAGAGACAGCACATAGGAACCAGTGCTCTCTCAGATCCAACAATCCCTCTCAATAAGTAAATGCCACATTCTACACGAACTGGTTAGTTGTCCCCGTACTCTGCTACTGGGTCCGTTAATGTCTAGAGCTGCAAAATGGCGGATAGACCGGAAGCAGGGGCCCATTACGCGGGAAACGATCGCGCTGTGGGGAAAAGCTCTGCAATTTCCTCCCGCTGCTACTTTGAAAATAGATTGGGGGAGGCAGGGCGAAGAACAATCACTTTATTCCTCATAACAATGTGATTTGGGTTGTCGATAACGGATTTGCCGGCGGAGATGCGGTGTGAGACAACGGTTTTGTGCTCAGCTGTATGTGGTAGAATCCAAAATACATTTTTTTTTAAATTCAGAATGAGAATGGCATTGTTAGAATTTAAAAAAAAAAAGTGGAGAAGAACCTAAAGAAGAATAAATAGGCTTGGTGATTATGATGATTATGATGATGATGATGATGATGATGATGATGATGATGATGATGATGATGATGATGATGATGATGATGATGATGATGATGATGATGATGATGATGATGTTGATGATGATGATGATGATGATGATGATGATGATGATGATGATAAAGTCAATGGTGTCAGCACAATATCGCTCTACAAAGATATATGACCAAGCAAGGAATTCTAAAACCCTAGATTTTTCACGCTGAAAGTATGCGGGGAGACCTTGACTCGAAGGTCAGCGCTATACTACTTAAGCCAGTTCGCCTCCCATTGCTTTTAATATCATGAGATTTTAGTACTACTGATTTGACTAACGCACTGGACAGTTTGTCCTGCCACTATAACAAAATCAATAGGAATCGTCATTATCCATCGGCCGATTAAACCTTCCAATAATTTAAGTAGACAAAAATCGATTAACTGCTCTCATGAGACGCATCACAAACGCGAGATTAACGAAGCGGAAAGACAAATATATTAAATATTAATTTGTATTCATTCGTCGATATAGAATATAATTATTACAAATCTACCAAAGTTGAAGCTTCGCGGTGGAGCTCTGGTTTGCTAAACGCCCATTCGAGTCAACACTATTTGAATGTAGGGGGCAACCTTGGGGTGCACCTTAAACCTTACTTTTGTTTTCGCTTCTTTATTTGGTTCGACATAAACAATCTCCCGTTAGACACGCTACAGAAACAATGATCAAACTGTACATGATAATAGAAAGAATAGCTGAGAAATAAAGCTCAGAATCGCTTATATAAAGCACAATTTGTTTTTTGTAAGCTGAGTGGCACCCTCACCACACGATGTATATCTCTAGCTCTGAGGTTAACAAACAAAAAGGAAGGAAAAGAAGGAAAAGAAAAAAGCTGACATACCCAGCCTGTACTAAGTACTATACAGGGCTGAAACATAGACACGATAGGTAGAAACCAGAGAAAATCTTCAAACCTTGAAGAAGAGGATCTTCAGAAGAATGGCGAGGAGAAGTTTGGAGGACAAAGTAGTCCTGAGGAGACTGGGTGTAAAGAGAAAACTCCAACAAGTACAGTCTCAGAAATCACCGCACTTAAAATTGTCAGTCGTCAGTCTTGGGACCCGTTCACAACATAGTCTACTACAGTATTGACGTTATACGTTACACCAACTCAACTCAACTCAACTCCCGACACCAACGCCTCAGAATTGTTAGTCGTCAGTCTTGGGGCCCGTCCTCAATATAGCCTATTATAGTGCTGACGTTGTACGTTAAACCAACTCAACTCAACTAAACTCCAGACACCAAAGCCTCACAATTGTTAGTCGTCATTCTTGGGGCCCGTCCACAATATAACCAACTATAGTGCTGACGCTATACATTAAACCAAATCAACTTAACTCAACTCACGACAGCAAAGCCCCACAATTGTCAGTCGTCAGTCTTGGGGCCCGTTCACAATATAGCCTACTATAGTGCTGACGTTATACGTTAAACCAACTCAACTTAACTCAACTCCCGACACCAAAGCCTCACAATTGTCAGTCGTCAGTCTTGGGACCCGTCCACAATACGTTAAACTAACTTGACTTCAACTCCCGACATCAAAGCCTCACAATTGTACGTGCTACAAATACATAGTGGAGCTACCCGATCCCCTGTCTCAGTCGCTCTGTAGACATCGGCCTAACTACATTGTAGCACAGGACAAAGCCCGACAATTCAATTAAGGTAGCTCCCTCGCCACCTTTGTTTATCAATTAAGGTACCTCCCTCGCCACCTTTGTTTTGCTCTTGCACGATACTGTAAATAAACATTGTCTATCTCGCCCTAGATCTAGACGCGATAATGATTAAATGTAATTGTTTGTCGGCTATTGACCAATCTCGAGGAGGCTTCAGAAAAGTAGGCCGTAGGCCGGGGCATAAACAACCAACACTCACAGATGTGCAAGATACAACAAGCTTATCTTCCTTACTAACTATCCTGAAATCTATTCTACCCCCACTATCCTTCATCGATCCGCTTGGGCACAGAGTAAGCTGCTAACTTCACGCCAAAAAACAAGCTTATGTGTACATGTTTTCATACACTAATTTGGCTAAGACTTTTACACTTTCAAAGCTGATGGGGTTGGCAGCTCTGGCGACCGAACGAAGTAAACAGCCAGTCTACACAAAACAAAACAACAACAAAAACAAAGTAAAAAAATATTATCGGGAGTGTACTCGTATAATCAGCGTGTATATTGTGTATGAACATTAGTGTGGGAGGACAGGAGAGCTCGTGGGGCGATTGTTAATCTTCCATGTAGAAATGCTTAGGAGACAAAACAAAAAATGCAATAGAGACGGCAGACCAGCGCAGTATTGCCTATAACATTAGGATTAGGAGAGGAAAAAATAAGTATATTGGTTGCAAAAATCCAACGCCTTTAGCAAGCGCAAAGAGGCAAGCGTGCACTCAGCGATTGGTCTGAGTTGTATCGTGCTTTCAGTGTTGCAGGCCCATGTGTTTGGATTGTATAACCCCTAACGCTGCACAAGCTAAAAAGCAGCAGTTTGAGAAATGACATCAGAATGTGCAACAAATATTACATAGAATTACAATTTATGGAAACAAAATCATTCATTTGATTAAAAACTATAGAGGAAAATCAATTCCATCAAAACAAAAAGCATATCAAGGGTCGAGGCTTATCAGACTACTAGTCATGTTGATCACTGGGAACTCAGATGTACAATGTATAATTTTTGTACAGATGAAATTATCTCTCACAAGCTTATATTATATAAATGTGTTTCTTAGATCAGTATGTATCGCATAGCGAGATTAAAATTAAAATGCTCAAGTTTGGTTTTGATTAATTAAAAAAGTAACAATACATTTAGTAGCATTTGTTCTAACATCCTAATAAATCGCATTATGATTATTATTATAATGATTGTGATTATTATTATTATAATGATGATGATGATAATGATAATGGTGGTGATGAGCTGATCATGGTGCTAACGATGCGCCTCCACAATCCTCCCCTTCCCCAACTTTCCTCTCGTCAAAATTACTCTACACCAAACTTGTAATACATAATATTCCATAAGTTAAAAAGCAGCAGTTGGACAAATGACATTAGAGTGCAGCAAATGTTACATATAATTGCAATTTAGGGAAATAAGATTATTCGTTTGATTAAACGCTATAAAGGAAAAGCATTTCCATCAAAGCAAAAAGCCAATGGGGGATCGAGGCTATACATATATATGTGCTACTAGACATAATTGTCACTGGGACAACAAAATGCTGAAATGTACATCTCAGAGATACAATTATTGTATATATGCAATTCTCTTTCACACGCTTATATTATATGAATGTGTTTGTTAGATCAGTATGTATCCCATAGCCAAATTAAAAGTTAAACGCGCCAGTTTTTTTATTAATTAAATTTAAAAAACAACAATACATTTAATAGTATTTGTTCTACCATCAGAATATTGGTAGTGTGATGATTATTAATAATTATATAATGATCTTGTTGTTATTATTATTATTATTAATCTTGTTATTATTATTATTATTATTATTATTGTTATCATCATCATCATCATCATCATTATTATTATTATTATTATTATTATTATTATTGTTATCATCATCATCACCACCATCATAATCATCATTAATGCTATCTATAAATCTCTAAGCTACGAAAAATGAGATCTGTGACGTTAAACTACCCTCGGGAAATCTTGTTTATTGAGCATGAGCACCACTTCGAAATTTTTGATTGCTCACCTTGAATGACTGTCACATGGGAATCGATAACACCATCAATAATTAACATCACTCCACCCGTCTCCTCCTATGTCCCTACACACGACACATACATGCACCATTACATGTAGTAGGGACGTTACTCAAAATAGAGAGAGAGAGAGGAATGGGAAGAGAGAGAGAGAGAGAGAGAGAGAGAGAGAGAAAGAAGAGAGAGAGAGAGAGAGAGAGAGAGAGAGAGAGAGAGAGAGAGAGAGAGAGAGAGAGAGGGAGGGAGAGCGAGCGATACAGACTGACAGACTGGCAGACAGACACGGAGTTACAAAGAGTTAAAGTCAGACATTCGGAAACAGAGAGTAGCAACCGACAGACATAGTGAGAAGAGAGTCCGATGTCAAATTAGTGATTAACCAGTTCAACCCCAAACAATTCAAATATAGTAATTAGTACATGTACTCTATACTGCACAGGATATAGAGTTAAAGAATATGACTTGTGCAATACAGTACATTCTGGTTCGAAGCTATCAACCGTGATCAACATCGATGACTAGTAGAGTGCCATTATCAAGTAGGTATTTTGCCCTAGGGCTAAAAGTAGAACATACACAGGTTTAAGATATTGTTTATTCTCTTCCATAAATGCGGTTCATAAAAATTACGAGTTATGGAGCGGGGTGAATGAACGCCTTTAAAATAACACTTCAGACAACTACTTTTTTCCTTTCTATTTTGGAGGGTTCGAGCACTGCTATTTGGGGACGAAATTTGAAGAGTATAATTCACTGGAACGTCTGATGTGAAATCGTGCATTCTACCACTTCAGACCCCCCCCCTCTCTTAACAATTTCCAGGACGACTAATGAGATGATGACTTTAGAGAGCTGCCATTGGTTTCAGTACATAAGGTTAACTAAGAGGGTTTAAGCTCCAATCAGACTCGCAAAGTTATAATTAATCAGAGTGATTTGACACTATTGGCCACTCCACTCCAGCTTGTTGAAATAAAGCTGGTCTAGGCCTATTGCAACAAAGTTCAGGAGAGATCAGTAGTTTAAAGAGGAGAAAAAAATATCCAATCAGGGTTTGCAAAAGAAAAATAAATAAAGTACAAAAACCAATTTAAGGAGGGGGGGAGGCGGAGAGAGAGAGAGAGAGAGAAAGAGAGAGAGAGAGAAGGGGGTGGGGTGAAAATGTGGTGTTGGTATTATGACAGAAAAATGTTATTATTGACTCCGATCTAGAGTTTTAGGTCTCAAGTTTAAACATGCCTTCATGAAACCCCCACCCCCACAAAAGACAGAGAAGAAGAGACAGGCCAACAGACAGTCTTAAAGAAAGAGAATAGAGTAAGACAGAAAGAGAAGAAGAAAAAAGAAAAAGGGAT
>RQTK01000698.1:10591-66479 GCA_003991915.1 Elysia chlorotica | reverse complement strand
TCTCTCTCTCTCTCTCTCTCTCTCTCTCTCTCTCTCTCTCTCTCTCTCTCTCTCTGTGTGTATTATTCCACTATCCTCAACCACTTGGCCACTGAGACAGAGAAACAAACAGAGATGTAAAAGTGGACAGTCATAATATACACGCTCAGCTTTGAATAGTGTAGGCTTGGAAAACTATCACGACACAAAACGTCCGACCAGTGTCCCCACAATGACCTCCTTAAGGAACTCCCATGACGAGACAAGTGCGTGACACGCAGGTGGTACCATGTATTCCGCGGCTTCCAAATATAATTATAATAGGCAAAGTCACCCAATCGACTAAAGTGAACAAATTTTTGCAAAGCAATGGTAACATAGGACCTGCCGGCAATATTATAGCACTGCAAGGGTAATATCTGTCATGTGCCCTGTCCGCAATATATAGAAGTTATGGATTTAAGGCGGGGCCCGTGGAGCCCCCACCAAAAGGTCCCCCCTACTAGAAACGATCCCCCATTTGAAACACTAAAATTATGCCTCCTATTATTATCATAAGGGAGCTGGACCCAGGGCGTCCATCAACCTTAATCCGGCACTGATACTAGTGATAGTATAGCCTTGTTGGTCACGTTGAAATGAAAATCAGGCCAAACAAACTAGGAAAACAGAGAAATTGCGATCAGTCTCCCCTAGAATATCACTTGGCAAGGGCGACTTGCGTGATGCGTGGCGTAAATTCCGCATCTGACACGAGAGAACAAAACCTATTCGCAACCGATCAACACTGAATCCATACCATATAGAGAGGGGGAGAAATAGAACGAGAGAGAGAGAGAGAGAGAGAGAGAGAGAAAGCACGAGACAGAGTGACACACACACATACTCAGAGAACGGCAGAAAAACAGACCGACAGAGACTCGCACTCTCCGCTAGAGATTATGGACAATAGCTGGCTCAGCGGAAGAGCGCACCGCTTCTATGCGGCAGATCCTGGGTTCAATTCCTAGTGAGGCCGTTTTGTAACTTCGTACATGCTGTGTCCCCATTCGAGTCCAGCGTTTTACTACTTGCGCCAAGTCTATCTGCTAAGTATGAGGTTGAGAGTTGAGTTGCTTTAACGTCCAACGTCAGCACTATATAGGCTATTTTAGGACGGGCTCCAAGGCTGACTTCTGACAATTTTATGTGCTGCCACACACGAGACAGAGCAGAGATACCATGACTCCTGTCTCAGCCGGCCATATTATACTGACACCAGCCAAGTATGAAGTATCTTGCAGACTGCGCTAGTCTTAGTGCTTGTCTCTGTGTATTGAGTCTGTCGCGAGAAATGCATCAGTGTCCATCATCAACAACCTCAAGGTTAACTTAACTGTAGTATTTTTGCATTGGTATTTAGGTTGTAAAAATTGAAAGAGATTGCTATCCATAAAACACGCTCAAATCGAAACGTTGCTAATGAGCTTATGGAATTTCATCATAGAACAAACTGGCTCTACAATATTTAGAAACTCAAACATTTTTACCAAGATATTAACAAAATGGTCACTAGTTACGAAAGCAACTGCTCAGTGGTTTCAGTGTCTGCATTGATTGGAGCCGAATACACCCAACATAAATTTCTCATATCTCTCTCTCTCTCTCTCTCTCTCTCTCTCTCTCTCTCTCTCTCTCTCTCTCTCTCTTTCTGTATTATTCGACTATACTCAACCACTTGGCCACTGAGACAGAGAAACTCACTGTCTGAATTGATCAGAGCCCGGAACGCCCCACAGAAATTTCTCAGTTCTTACTGAGCCTCCCAGCAGCTGTATGCCGATCAGTGTTTAAAGCTGCACAGCCGGAGTGATTGATCTATCGATCTCAACCTGATTCACGCCTGGCGGGGCTGGGCTATTTCGTCTCAAACGCCTAACACTTATATTATAGGACTGGCATTGCGCAACTTGGTAGATAGTAAGATACGCAGAGAGAGAGAGAGAGAGAGAGAGAGAGAGAGACAGAGGGACAGACAGACAGACAGACAGACAGACAGACAGACAGACAGACAGACACAGAGAGAAGAATCATGATACGTACATGTAAAACCATCCTTGGGACGGCAAAAGGTAAAGATTTGAAGCAGTTGACTTCACCCATTTCTCATTTAAAAAACGAAGCATATGTATGTTTTAAATACGATGCCTGTATGTGAATTTCGGGCCCTGAAATCTCATATTCAATTATCATGAACGGCAGAAATTAGGCTAGATGATATTTGCCCCAAAGGTTTTAAGATTGCGTTTCACTTAGGCTAAATGTTTGGAGGTAGTTTGTTTTACAGTAAATGAGTTGATTAAGAGAAGCATCGCTAGTACCCGACTCACTATCGTATATCCGGCAATCATACCCCCCCCCCTCTCCCCAACAAAAAAAAGGCGTAGTTATGTGAATTTTCTTACACTTGCTTGGGTACTAAAAATATACCCACTTCGCTGGCTGCGCTTGCTGTCCTGCCTACGAATTATCCAACTTAGTAACAAGTGCTAATAAACTTGGTCACTGAATTCCAATTAGACGAACAGAGGGCGCGAGTGCTGAACAGTGGTTAAGAGCTGCAGGCCTATCCAGCTACCAAACTGTACAAGGTTTACATTTACACACACACATAAGCGTAAGAAGATGCAAACAGGTACGCTTTTCGGCGGAAGGTTAGCTGCTTGCAGGGTGGAAATGATGGATGGTGTGAGTTTCATACTGATCATGGTTTTATGTTTAGGGTGATAAGGGGGCCTTTTTATGTACATAATCACTTACTAGATGGCTGGGATACGATGGTACGGAAAGGGGGGGGGGGGGGGGCGAATTGGCTTAAAAGGTAGGGGGTGGTAGCCCTGGGTTCAGAGCATCGGCTTCCGACGCAGGAGTTCCCATTCCAAGCCGGGGTTTTTCCTAATTGTTAAGTCAGTGTTACTATAACATTAACGTGATCGGCCAAGTACTGGGTAACCCGCCCTGGGGTCCTGTCGACGTACTAAGAACTTTCTTGAGACATGGGAGACGTTAAACTCAGAGAGAGATTTGCTAGAGCGCTGGGCTTCTATCCGAGAGGTCTGCGGATCGACCCCACGGTCGGACAAAAAATTATTCGAATCTCGAGTGATGTCCGAATAGATGGCATAGACTGGTAAGTCGGGCGTCTGAATCTTATCTGTACTAAGTGATCCTAAAACAGCAACGACTCCAGTGGTGGTGTTCAGCAACATAAACCATGCCATCCCTGACACCAGCGACAGTCTGGCTCTGGGATACCAGCTATGGTTGCACGGCGGTTCAGACACCCTTTCCTACCGTCTTCGTTTTCGTTCTGGGTCACGGTATCGCAAGTCCTCTAATGTATACATAAGGAACAATTGGGGGGATGGGGAGATTTTCCACTTGAAGAGTGACGGCTAAGTGTTCTCATCACTGCCGCTATTCCTCCTACTGTCACAGAGATCATCAGGCCTTGGTTGGGGGAGACACTAAGCCTGGATTTAAACGCTGCACCTGCGCATTATAAGTATAAGCCCCACCCTCACAAACACATGATTTTCTTAGGACCGGCACACTAGGGAGCCAGAGAGATCAGTTGGTAGATCTCTTGGTTTTGAGTGACGAGCAGAATATACGACGTTCAAATCTCAGTTGTTGTCCGCGCCTCCGCATAGAATTTATCAAGAAAATTTGTGAGGTTTATAACTATTAGAAGACTACGGAAATACTGGTAAGACAAGACAGGAGCGGGATACCAGGGCTTCTGTCTCAGCCCGTCACATCACACTGGCACCGGCACAAACAATAAGAGGCAAAACTCGATCGTCGGACGGAACCTGGGGCGTCTGATTAGATGTCGAAAGCTCTACTTTTTAATACGTCTTTTTTACGAAACATCAAAGTTGCATTCATAATGTTCGGAATGCTGGTCCATTTAGAACGATCTCTAGTTAGAGTTTTGTTGGGTTGGATTTTTAACGCCCAAGACTACCTCAAAATCAACCCTCTCCAACACTCTCTAATAACCAGGGATGCTAGGCCTAATAGAGCGATCCTAACTCCATTATTGATTACCGACAGTCACACAACGCCAGCTTGTCTAGCCCAACTGTATTAGATCCAATCATATGTATAAAAGCGATCATTTCTTGCAATGATACACCGTTACATTTGAGGAGACTCGAGAAATGCATCGAGCCTCATTCCACGCCTCTCATTGCCTCCTTGTCCCGGGTTGGGAGTGCGTGGGGTGGGGGAGGGGGGCCAAATTATTAGATTGGAGGTGCTAAAAATGTAAAATAGTACAATAAATTCTGAAACTGTTGGTTTGATTGTTAACCACGCCGGGCCAGACAGTCACACACTTCCAGCTTTACCTACCAGATGTATTAGTTCTGCCCTCAAATTGCAGAATACTGCACTGTGCAATCTACCACTACGTTTATAAAAAAGTTCATAAATGTTGTCCTTTAAATGCAAATATTTGGCGCACTGTACATGCAGTACGAAGAGAAAGCTATTGACGAAGAAGACAACCAAAGATCAATAGTAATAATTAGTAATAATAATATTTATAAAAATAAAAGCATTAATAAAAGTAACAAATACACTTTATAGTATTGTTATTGAACTCAATTATTGATCAAAGTATGAGGTTGTCTAATGGTAAAGTATGCGCCTTATATGCGGAAGTACTCAGAGTATTAAATTTCTATTCTTATAACCTGATCATTGCATCTCTCAGATGCGTTTCAGTAGCGTTCAGGATTGCATGAAAGCTCTTTTCCACAGCATTAGTGGGGGGAACGATGTGTTCTAAACTCCTATGATGGTAAAAAGCGCTGCTTTTAATTGTAATGTCAGGCAGAAATCTAATACTTGTAACAAGATCACTCATAAAAACAACTCGTAGAAACAAATACTTGTAATCATTTTTGAACATGTGATGAGAAGAGAAAGCTATAAATAAAATGTTATGACCAATAATGACAATGGGGTCGATGCATTAAAGTTGAAGGAGACATTGACAATTATTATAAGCAATTAGGATCTGAAAGTTTAGAAGAAGGAGATGGACAACACTAAATATTTCACATTGAAATAAAGAAAATCAAAAGAGAAATAAGATTCGGTTAAGATGATATTTTCAGATGACTGCACTTTTTTCTAAATATAAGGTATCAATTGAGAGAACTCCTTTTACTTGACAGACTCTATAACGATCGTAGTTTCTAACTCTGTAGTTTTAGTGTCATAAAAATTCAAGAGCGCATATATTTATACTTTATTTTTCCATAAGAGGGAAGAGGTCTTAAATAAGCAAACAAAACAAAACAAAATTACACTTAATACAAAATTTTTTCAAGTTTCATTTATATATATAAATTTATTTTCCTAGCTCACAAACATATATTTTTTTTAAACAGCTGTCTACAGTTTTTTAAATAAAACCATGAGTTCTCAAGGGCTCATCCATGGATATTTTTACATAGGGTACGTACTTAGAGGATTTAGTACTATAAAGGTCTTGATGAAAAGTGCTAAAAAAGTCAGAATTTCCTTTGTATTGGTTGATTCTTAAACGTTTAGTTTATTTTGTAATATAAATCTACTTTAAACTATTATCTCTTTTAGTTTATTTTTTTAGGAAATTTTACATTTAGGTTTAATAGGAGAGACAATACTAAATGAAACTGTTGTATTACTATTAATATTGTTAGATTTATGCAGCCAAAAAAAGGATAAAATAAAGAAAGGCTAATTATTATCCTGACAAAATAAACATTGTGATAGTTAGGAGATGCAAGCCAAATCAGAAAACATGTATGCATTTGTTTTAGAATTTATAGATGTATTATTTGCATTTATCATTTTAACGTGAGTTGACTTATGTTAACAAAATTAAAAAACTATTATCTCTTTTGGTGTATTTTTTTTAAGGAATTTTACATTTAGGTTTTATAGGAGAGACAATGAAACTCTTGTATTAATATTGTTAGATTTATGCAGCAAAAAAAAAGGATAAAATAAAGGCTAGTTGTTAGCCTGAAAAAATAAACATTGTGATAGTTAGGAGATGCAAGTCAAATCAGAAAACATGTATTCATTTGTTTTAGAATTTATAGATGTATTATTTGCATTTATCATTTTAACGTGAGTTGACTTATAAATGTTAACAAAATTAATCTAATGTATACATGCCAGCTACTTTATCAGCCCCAAGACAATACATATAAAAAATAAAAGTAAATAAGCGGCAAAACTATTATAATTGTAATTGTTATATTATTATTTTTAGGTTATTATTATCATAGCTATTATTACTATTAAATTATTATTATTATTATTATTATTATTATTTTAATTTTAGTTAATTTTTAAGAGAAGAGCATTACTAAAAAGTTAAATTTAATTGAATTTTTTGTAAACATATAGGAAATATCATAGCTTGCTTTAAATATCTCCATTGTCAATATCTTCTTAGTGCAAATGAAAATTGGAGCCTAGATCTATATCTCAATCTACTTGCAGTTGCAACATATGATTCTAAACGCACTATCTCAGAGAGAATCTAGATATATAGATCTAGATTCCATCTATTGCCAGGTCAATAAGTAACAAAATAGGATTATAATTTATACATTCCAGATTATTAGTTAGGCCTATAGATTTGATCTATGATCTTGGCTATCATAACTAGATTTGAGGATGTGAATTGCAAGACCACTCAAAACTTAAAATCTAGATATTATATAATCTAGATCCATTCTAGATCTATGGATACTGTGCCCCAAGAATGTGGAATGCTTCACCACAAAGATTGCGTGAGGCGGGATCCATTGGCGCAATTAAAAAACAACTAAAAACACATCTTTTTAACGCATTTATAATTTCCCTTTCAGATATGATTTGACTCTTATTATATCTACACTATGTTTTAGGCACTACTTTGTGTATACAGTAATATTTTGATATAAATTTTGTGTATTGTTGTTGTAATTTTACTCTCTGTAATTTTAAAGAAATAGTTGCTTTAGAAGACTTAATTATTGTTCGTTTTTTTTAATGATCTTTATTATCTGTATTTTTATAATAACTATTAAATGATATTTGTATTTTAAATGTACGTTCATTGTCATTTTAAACACTTTGTAAAGCGCACTGAGCCAGGCATTGTCTTGGGTATTGTGCTATATAAAAGCCCTAATCTAGAGTAGATTTCTTTGATTTCTTGATCTAGAAATCTAGATCTAGATCTATCTATTTAGAATCCTTGATTTTTCGCATTTCGGTCCAATAGCTTAACCTTTACCTGTCAAAATATAAAATGCAGTCGCACGGGTTTACATAAAAGGCACACTTACAATTTATAAAATAATCCTGCACTGGAGTGATGCACTTCTCATGATCATCAAAAAATCACAGATAAATTTTATTTTTGTTGCAGACAGTCAGGAAATGGTGGTTACTCCGCCTACTAGCCGACATCACATGAACAATGTCACGTGACTATGCTGAAAACGTTAAATTAAGTTCGTCTAAGTTTAAAAACAACACAGTCTTTTTTTTTTTTTCCTCTCTCAAGATCACTTTTTTTAATGCTCCTTTTGTTATCTACATTCATGAGTTTTCGCTAGAGTGCTTTGTTTACTTCTGTGAAAAGCACAATAAATGCAAGTTTACAAAAAGCAGTAAAGACTGGCACACTTGCATAATTGTGTTTAAACATCTGACAGCCTACAGTAAAAGGAATGGACCTCCCTAACCTGTTGGACAGCCCTTGACAGCCATTGAAGAATAGATTATAGAATGCGTTACTGTATTTTACTAGTCGGTTAACGCCTGTAATTTAAAAAAATGAACGGTAGGCGCCTGATCGCACTTCGTGTAAATACGCGAAGCTATAGCCCAGCTTGACCATGCGTACTCGGTGACTAATTTGTCAATTATTTCAATAACTTAATATATAAATAATTATGTGTTCTTTCGTCAATGATTATAGTTTTCATCTTATTAATTATTACTAGCATAGAATAACTATCATCCATTCGTCAATATTTTCATCGAAATTCTTAACAAACATGTTTGAAGTTTGAACCTAGAACCGTAAAAAATGATCCATGCATGTAGTAAGGTTTCCGCATTGTCACAAAACACAGCCACTCGGTCAGGCATTACAGGGTGTTATGTGTTGGCAAACATGCGGCGGAGTTGTTTTTGTTTTGTTTTGTTTTTTGTTTTTATTTTTTTAATACATTGTTGTAGATTAATGAGTAAGGGAAAACAATCACAGTTGGACAGTAACCGATCGTGTATCGCGATACACAGGTGTGTTGTTTTATTTGCATTCATCAGGAGCGAGTCAAAGACCAAAATTAATACCTGTAAATATAATTTTAATTTAAGGCAAACGCCCGCTTTCTTCTCATCCGATTAAGGGAATTCACAATTAGGTCGCAGGTGTTATAGTGGGTGATAAGAACAAAAGTGTAGGACATTATCAAATGATCACCATACCGCGTATAGATTTGCGATTACTTTGCAGTATTCGTTTTAACTATCCTTGTACAGTCTTAATAAAAAAAATGCTCGTCCTGGGTCTCTTTTATAGACTACAAATTCACTGCTTGATTTAAAGGACAAAATGTCATAATCCTTAACTAGATCCCACTGGTTCTATCAAGACAGGCCCAAGCCATGTGTGACTCCCTGCCTGCTTTGGAGAAGTAGAGCCTACATGTGACTGGTAAACGTTTTTTCTTTTTCTTTTCAAAACGCTAACGATACGCTCGTTTACTACCCACCAAGATGACGCTTCTATAAAATGAAGTAAGAAATAAAACTCGTGGCGGCCAAGATGCGGATCAAACCCTCAAATTTCCGATTAGCAGTCATGCGCTCTAACTTAAGGTCGTCACGCCCCTACTGGTGTTAGGTTATTCACTACAGAATGAGAAGGCTAATTAGAACACTTTTATATTTAATTAGCCCATGTATACAAAAGCTCCACACTGCACGCTTGACTGCATTAATATTGAATCAAAAGTGCATATTAATTATTAGTTAATATCGCCGTGCAAGACAAGATAAGGCATGTTCACTTAAAGAAAAAACAACAACAAAAACTTTCCAGCAATTTTCAGAGATATGGGCCTTTTAACAATTAAACTCTCTGTGAAAATTGCGTTGGTTTTTTTTTTAAGTGTGATAATTTAATAAAAATTTTGTAAACCCCCCTTACAGATTTCGACTATAGCCGAAATAGGCAGTGCATGACTGTGTTGTGGAAAATTATTGAAGCCTTTCACGAGTGAGTTATGTTTATTAATACATCATGTGTGTAGCGCTTTAGTCTCAATCATGTAGCGACATTTCATAATATCAAAGTATGCTTAGAATTTTAGATTGAATAAAGCCGATTATTCAACAATAACATTTATTCTATTGCATAGAAAGATAGGTTGGGATAAAAAGGATATTTGTACTAATTATCAAATTATCAGGTGCGTTCTCCATAAACGTACATTGGGTTGAGAAGAGATAGACAAAGAGAGATATAGAGAGTGTAAGATAATGACAGAGAGTGGAAGATAGAGAGAGAGAGAGACGATCTGGGGAAAGACACATAGATTAAATAAGGAAAATGGTGTTACGGTTTTCTCGTAGATTAACTATGCACATTTTATTTTAGTACTAAACATATAATTATGAATTAGACTATAGAAATGTATACGTACGCCTATATCACTATTGATTGTACGTGTATACATGTATTAAGTTCATAGAGATGGTTTTTATTTGTTTTTTGTTGTTTTTTTTTATCTAGGATAAAATACTACACGCAAATAAAAAATAAATATTGCTCTGAATTTTAGACCGAAGTCTTTTATTTATTGAAATATCAACCAGTATAAGGTCAGAAAACTTTACAGAAGAGTATGAATCACGGAGCTATTTTTCGGGGGGTGAGAACTGTGCATAAAAGGCGTACATGGTTTGGGATAACTTCAGTAGCTTCCTTCTCTACACCTTACTACATACAGTTCAACTGGTTTATTTTACAGCCTGCATTACAATAAACATATGAAGTCGGTCCATATCTATAGCAATAATATTGAGTTCCCTTCATGTTAAAGCTGTCCTTAAATCTAAGGTATCTGATTATAATGGAGAGTTTAAAATACACCCGACGCTTTACCAGCATGTCGCCTCCACAGGGTTAAGGATTTGTTAAGGCGCTTAAACTGTTCGGTGCATCTTAATCCGTACCATAATTCGTTTTTATTGATGTTCTCTGAAACAGAGAGTCTCCCCTCTCCCTCTCACTCCTCTCTCTCTCTCTCTCTCTCTCTCTCTCTCTCTCTCTCTCTGTTTCTCTATCCTAGTAAGAATTATCATAATTATACGGCGGTATGTCCCAAATTGTATCGCCTGACAATGTTACAGACTGTTAAATACGAGATAGTACGGTTACTAGTTATTAGGACTACTATCCCAACCAGTCGCACCGACCCTACTAGAAATTGCTGTTGGTGAGAAGTTAGGCTCTATTTTACGTATTTTTAATGTCGCTCATAACGGAGAACACAACAGTGTTACTGATCTAATCTTATGACTCTTTCTTTTAAGAAAAGTGATGATTGAATCAATTTTTAGACATCTCATTACATGTGTTGTTGCTTGTTTTTTGTTTTTTGTTTTTTTTTTAGCATAAACGTAGTTCAATGCCTTGTTGAACCAGAAATGCATAGTATCAACATATGGTAGTTAGGCCTACAGTGAACGTTAACCTAGGTAAAGATCAGCATATTGCGACAGGTCCAATCCTAGGGATACTTATTTTGGGGTCGCATAGTCGCCTAATGGTCTCCTATGAAACCTGGGGGATGTATGATAAGATAAGATAATCCTTCTATTGTCCGTCCATCGAAATGGTCTTTGTGGTTACACGAAATACATAATTATATATAAAATATGTAGTGTATTTGTATAAAAATGTATATGGAAATGCATAATATAATTATATATAAATATCTCAGAGTTTACTACAGTAGATGCCGTGTAGAGCCTACGATGATGTTACACATCTATTATGTTAAGGTATCTTCAGATTTATCATATTCGATTAAACGAACACATCCTTATATATATCATGAGATTAATAGAAAGAATTTTATGTCGGACAAGAGGCTAGTGTAAGAATAGATTGCGGATCAACAAAATGGTTTCCTATTCAAAAGGGGTTATACAAACCGGCATCCCCTCGCCTCATCTGTGTTTTTTTTGTATACTGATCACATAGTGTGAGATGCAGAGCATGATATAAGAAAAGAGCTGGTTTATGAGTCATGCGTCTAAGGGTTAATTAATTAATTAATTAATTAATAGACTTAAGATATGCTGACGACATAGCATTAATTTTATCTGCGCAAAAGTCCAAGGGTTTGATATGCTTGGCTAAACAGTCAAAGAACATGGAGGAAAAAAGATACTTTTAACGAACGCGAAGAAAACTAAAAGCGCTAATACTGACAGGCGTAGTTCTTCTGCAGATGTGATGAAATGTGCATAAAAAGTGAAAATGTAGAGCCCTTTGGATAATTATTTAGGCCTACGTGCCAGAATTGATGGAAATGGCGAGCGCTCAGACGAATTAAGATGAGAATGGTAATAGCACCGGTTTAGACGAAAAAAAAAAAATGAAAAAAAAAAATGAAAAAGTGCGAAAAGGAAACAACAAACGAACAAAATCGAAGGCCACAAGACCTTGCTTTTCAACGATATCCAAAAAAAAAAAAAGATGAAAAGATGCATGTAGGCCCCCCTACTGTGCTCTTTTGAATTAAAATTCAGAAAATGCTCAGAATTACCACGGATAGCACACCAGCGGATCGATGACTCACTAAAATAAACCGTTTTTTATAAAAGCAAAAAAAAAAGGTAACTAAAATACTTTCGGTATTGGCACTTGAAGAGACACAACGGTCAGTTACTATGTGAGCCAAGAAAGGAGCAAGAAGAATGGGCTGACTGGCACGGTAATAGGTGAATGGCATCAGCGACTAGAAACAAAGGAGACCCACCAGTGCAGGAAGGATAGACCAATACAGGGAACTTTTCATACGGATTGTGCGACAGATTACGCCTGACACAATGGAAAAGCCAACAGGATGATAATGATGACCATTAATTTAAATTTTATCTTGTGACATAATTTATTTCGCATTGTTCGGGAACTTGGATTTACCCACAAGGACCAAAGTATGCCAAGAAAAAAAATCACAACAAAGTGTTTTTGAAATAAAAGAGCTCTTTTCCAATCAAAACAAGAAGGCGAGTGCCTATCAGCTGGGACGGGAGATTTGTTACAATCTTTCTGATTGGACAATGCTTGTAATTTCCTTGTTTTTCTTTTCTCTTTAGTATCATTTGAGGTTATTTTTCACCCATTTTGACGTGTACTTTCAAATGCAATATGTAAATACAAATTCGTGTGTTATAAATTGCAAGGAGAACATTTTCATGGTAAAGTAACAGTGCATCTGTGCGAGGAAGAGAGAGGACTGTATCTATTTTTAGGTCCATGTCCTTTACGTCATTTTGCCTGTGACCAATAGGATACCTCGGTTCATGTCACTGTAGACCATGTACTTTCATGTTATTATTATCTTTTTGTTTGTCTCCAACTGTTGTTCAGTGATTCCCCAAACTAGCCTTGCATCTGGATTTCAGATTGGAATGTGAATGGCGAAAAATCATGAATAACCACAACCACAATAATCATCACGGCAAACATTCAAAGGGCAAATCAGAGGTAAGCTTATACGTTCAAGTGTATCTAGATCTAGTTCAGATAGAACTGTAAGCTGTTTGTTTATCGAGGGCCACCTTGCATAGAAGAAAGACAATGCCTTGCCCTTTGCCTTTGTCTTCAAAACCTGGACTCGAACTGGGAACAGTATGGAATAGCCATGTCAGATTATGTAAAATTACACAGAAAAACGCCCACATTTTATACCAAGTCTACCCTGAGTTATTTTGTCTTTTTTGTTGAAAGATTAGAATACAGTAAAGCTGGTCTAATCTAGTTTAGCAACCCAGTTATATGGTATGGATCTATAGTCTAGATCTTAGAATCTAGACCAAAATCTAGGCCCTAAACTTTAAAGGGAGATTTATTACTCTATGAAAACATAAATCTAGATCTAGATCTTTGTCTAATCTTGATCTAGAAGAGACCCTAGATGTAGCAGAATCTAAATAAAAACAATCTAGATCTAGGTTACAAATAAAGTTAAATCGTAATAGAAAATTGGAAAGGAGGCTTCTAACTAGATTCTAGATCTAGATATTTTTATCTGATTTGGATGTTATCAAAATCATTCGTCCAGTTATTTTATAAGGATATTGTTCTGTGGTATCAAGTTTTACAAATTTGATATGTTTGCTCCTAACCCTGAGGCTATGGTAGGTTTTGGAAATCGATGGCTATAGATCTAGATCAAATCAGCTCTTGATTGATATTGATGATAGAAATTACATTTATTCATCAAAGGAAATTTCTTATAAGTTGATGTAGATTAGGTTGAACATTATATGCTAATCTTAAAAGCCCTGCCTCACTCACATAATTTTAAGATTAACTTTAAAAAAGTGACCCAGTTGGCATCACTCTAATTTATTCCCAAGAAGCAGTTCGTGAAATACATCTTTTACAATAATGAAACGTCCCTCATTTATATGCTTCCAATAAATATTAACTACATTAACTTATTATGTATTTAAAAAGCTTTTAGATCTCAATCTATAAAATTCTCAGCATTTTCAAAGTATGCCTGTCAACACATCTAGTAAAGCAGACAACATGAAAGGTTTTTATTCAGTATGTTCACAACCCTTTTTGATTGAATAATTATTCTTTTTCTTAGGAAAAGAGGCGGAAAAGGAGAAGTAACTCCAAAAATGGTGCTCCTCCATCATCATTTGATTGGACAACTGTAAGTTTTTCTTATTTTTTTTTCCATGTTGATTATGACACATGTATTCAAGTTTGTATTTATTATATAAAAGTTTCTTTCAAAGACTACCTTTAGAGATAGTTGAAATAATTGTGAGGACAAAAACGTAGGCGATCTTCTGTCAAAAGTTAGGAAGACTCTGAGGGAGCTGAAAATGGAATTAAATTTTGATACAATTCAATGAATCCAATTATAAAATTAAGAATACATATATATACTAAATATCAAAATATATTTTGCCTCACTAAATCTCTCATACATGTTAATTTAATATAATTAAATTTTTCAGACATCACAATACACATATGAGGATGACGCCTTACTAAACAAAAAGCTGCCCAAAGAGCTGTTACTACGGTAAATGATTGGTTTATGTCTAAAAGCATTATACATTATCTGTGGATAAGTTTGACAATGAGTGATGGAACAAATCTTTCTTTAACATTTCCTATGTCATAACAAAGGTCGTTTACAGGAACAGGACCCTTGAGTGGAATACCAAGGACATGGCCAGTCACATAATACTGACATTGACGCTAGAAATAGGGAAAATGTGTAAGCTAGAGTAGGACTTGTATTAGAGGAATATCTTTATGATTTATAAACTTGTTCTTTTATTTCTTTGTTACAGGTAACCAACTGTTATCTTAAATTCTCATACATGAGTGGGACAACATTCTTTGTTATTAAATTTCGAAAAAAAAAAAGACTTTATTTGATTAAATGAATCTTAGTGAAAACAACAATGACAATTTAAGATAACCGTTGGTTACCTGTAACAAAGAATTAAAAGAACAGGTTCATAAATCATAAAGAATATATTCCTCTATGTATCATGGACTTCCTGCATTGGCAGCTGAAGCTCTAGTCATGGCACTACTGGTCAGCTTTCAGGAGATAGATTGTATTTAAAATTTTTTTTTTAATAACAGGGAAAGCAGGACACTTGATGCTTTTGTGAGGTTTCTCATAAATACTGATGCTGAAATTAAGAAAAAAAACCAACTTATTAAACAACTCTTACTCACCTCTAAAACAATTATTTTAAGAAAGTCTTGTTTGTGTAAAAAAGATGTTGAGTGTGTTGAGTTGAGAAGGAATAAAACTTCACTTCAAGGAAATTTTAAAGAAATGAACATATATGGGACCAGAGACTAACACCATGAATGGTTTAAAGAGGCCAAGAAAATTTTTAATTAGAAAAACTTTCCTACGTTGATGATTATTTATTTACCCTTTTGATGAATGGTCTTTTTTTTTTTACCTGAGTCTTACACTCTCTGTGTTGTGTTTCAGCATCTTCTCATTTCTGGATGTAGTTTCACTATGTCGATGTGCACAAGTCTCAAAAGTAAGTTATCATAAATTCATTTAAAAAATCGAGTCATTGTCTATGTGGATGTCCAATCAATTATTCAATATCTGTGATTATCAGTCATGGACTGATGTTTCAATGTGATGAAAACTTCCTTCAAATCACTAGAAAAGTAATTATTATTAAACACCTGAGAGTAAGTAAAAATTAAAGTGATGGCTTCATTCCCATGTTATTTTTGTATGTTATCTGTAGCCTTTTTTTCTATCATAAGTCAACCATTAATATGTACTTTCTACAAAACTTAACTGTTCATTTTTCAGTACTGGAACATGCTGGCCCTGGATGGAAGCAACTGGCAGAAGATTGACCTTTTTAATTTCCAAACAGTTATAGAGGTTTGTAGTCCAAATAGCAGTGTATTTGTTGTGTTTGACTTTCTTAACTTTTTTGTTTCATTTTTAGATGAACCAGAGAAATGCACTGAAATTCCACACTACAGTGACTACTAGTTTTTTTAATTTTTTTTTTTCTTATAAATGTGAAAATGAAAAACTTCAGGTAGAAGTGTAAAATGACTGAATGAATTTTGAGAAAAGCACAATTTATTATGTGTAGATCTAGAGCAAACACTGACATTATGGTAGAGATAGAATTTGAAATGACGCTAGCAGTTTTCCTGCGGTAGTAAAGAGTTAAGAGAAATTCTTGTTATGCATGGAAAGGGGTTGGTGGGACATTTAAATCAACATATAAGGTTCCTCCACCATAGAATGGCCTTTCTCCCTACTGTTAGGGAAGGTGTCAGTATAATATGACCACATAAGGTGGATGACCTGATATCTCCACCGGTTATCTGTGAGGCAGCATATAAAATCTGTGAGACTTGAGTGCTGGCACGCATCATCAGTATATAGAAGAGAACCTTCAAGATGCAACAGAGAGACAGGCTCTTTTCACAAAATATATCTTACACATTTGGAGAAACATGATTTTTTTCTTTCAATCCCTTTTTTACTCTAATAGCATAATAAAAGACCAGTCTTTTTGTATGAGTTTATTTTTAATCTAATTTATATTAGAGCATAAATCTGTTAATCTCTTGACATATTGTGGAACAAACACATCTTTTTTTCTTGTCTCCTCAGGGTCCAGTGGTAGAGTACATGTCTCAGAGATGTGGAGGATTCCTCAAGTCACTCAGTCTCAAAGGTTGCCAGAGTATAACAGATGCAGCTTTACAGTAAGGCTTTTTAGTTTGGAAAGGATATTTCAGGTCCAATGTTTTCTCTATAACAATTTTTTGTGCTACACACTCTGACAGAGTGTTGAGGATCCAGGAGTTCAGGTCTTGGTTATTTTGGAACTTGTTTATTATAAGTATGTATTCTTGAACAAAGCTCACTTAACTAAAGGATAGAGATTAGTTTTCATAATACAACTATGCACATGAATAAACACCTTTCTTTTGCTTGAAAAGATGCACCGAGTTAAATGTTCATTTTTTGTTTGTTATTGCACATTGTTGTTTCCACTTGTTTTTTTTCTCTCTCCAGAACTTTTGCCCAGCAATGCAAGCATATAGAGACTCTGATACTTCACAAATGCATGAAAATAACAGACGTGTAAGTTGTCTTGAATTAAAGCAATGTTGCATAGCTTCCAATATCAGTAATGCCAATTTTCTTTAAGTGTACAGGTTTTCAGTGAAAATAAATTTATTCCATATGATGTTGAATATTGTAATGTTTGTAAAAATCCTGCTTTACTCACAAATCTGCAGTGAAAAAAATATGGCAATTAAGAAAATAAATACACCACAAAAAATTCACAGACTCCAGCAATTCAATGTATGATGATTAGATACCCTGGTGTGTGAATCGAGCTGGAGAAAAGAAATGCATATACCTTTTTTTTTTAAAGAGCAGACCAGCGCAGTCTCACCTTACCAGACAAAAAATACGATAAAAAGCATTTTATTTCTGCTGCATGCAAAATGTATCACCTTCCTGGCAATCTTTTAAAAGAGCTCAGGGTCAAGTTTAGATTCAACCAGCGCTTTGTGTTATATAGTACTCTGTTGTCAAAGCAGATGTTTTTGTGTGTTTTTTTATGTTTATACCTAGAAATGGTCATGATTTATTAAAAGCTCTTATTAAAAAAAGCACCACAACAATGTAAAGTGATATCTTTTTTTAAAAGAACTATTTTTATAAT
Organism: Elysia chlorotica; assembly: GCA_003991915.1. Classification (NCBI taxonomy): domain Eukaryota; kingdom Metazoa; phylum Mollusca; class Gastropoda; family Plakobranchidae; genus Elysia; species Elysia chlorotica. The sequence continues at coordinate 48,932 of RQTK01000698.1, read as the reverse complement.
TTTTAAGGACACAAAATTTATATCTATTTTTAACAAATGTGATATGTGGATATACTTTTCTCGTAGATGTATTTTATATTTATATGTTAAATATGAAAAGTTCCTTTTCCCATAATTTTTTGAAAAGGGCAGACATCAAATAAGTTAAAAAAAATAATAATGTCATTTTTCTTGTAATTACCGAAATTCGTATATGTTTTATTTTATGTTACAGAACGTGTGAGGCGCTTGGAAAATACAGCAAAAAGTTGAGAAAGTTAGACCTCTCGTCCTGTTGTCATATCACAGACAAATCCTTAAAGCATTTGAGGTAAGCACAATCTAATGCCTGTCCCATTTTTCTGTTCCTCTTTCTTTCTGTCTGTCTCTCTCTATAATTTTCTCGGCCTCTCCTTCTTTTTCTGACTCACGACGCAGAGACGCACAATGCATTATGGTATCATCCACCAAGTTTCATATCCATGTAATGAACTTTATGACGGCTTTATAAAGTTGCTGCTACTTCCAGACAATCAAAGCATTGTCCACTTTACTTCTTTTCACGTACCCAGACAATCAAAGCATTGTCCACTTTACTTCTTTTCACGTACCCAGACAATCAAAGCATTGTCCACTTTACTTCTTTTCACGTACCCAGACAATCAAAGCATTGTCCACTTTTGTTTTGATTGTCGGGTACGTGAGAAGAAGCTCCTTTATGAAAACATTGGCAGAGTTGTCTTTTCTCATTGCGTATCTCTTGAGAATGTCTTTATATTTCATACACATTAGATTTTAAAAAAGCAACAAAATTAAAACAGCCAGATACCTGTGTGCAGCCCCGACAGAAGAAGGTGTGAATTTTTGGGCAGCCTTCTGCAAGAGCGATAACTCCCTCACTCGAGACAAACTCTTCCAATGTTTTCATAAAGGCAACTGATACCACAAAAGAAATTGGAGGATCATTATTATTTGGCACATAAACAAGATGTATATACTTTTTTCTTGTGGATGTATATAAAAAAGTAAGATTTTAATAAATTCCTACTAAATCTAGAACACAATTATTGTTTTTGTATTCAAATGCAATCATGTAAATATTTTAGAAATTTCACAGACAAGTTAAGTTTTGCTACATAAATGAATGTGAAAAAAATCTACAAATATATAGCTGAAGCTAAAATGAAATACAGCCTTTGCAGTAAAGCCTAACGGTAGTGGTTATGTGCCAATGAAATTATTATTATTATTATTATTATTATTATTATTATTATTATTATTATTATTATTATTATTATTATTATTATTATTGTTATTATTATTATTATTTTTATTATTTTTATTTTTATTATTATTATCATATTATTACTGATGTTCTTGATTTTATTGTTCTATAATTTAATTGTTCTATTTTCATTATTTGCTTGTCCAGATCAACAATGAAGGAATTGAGAAGCTGGCCATCTGTGCAGAAAACCTCATGAAGCTCAACATTCGCAACTGCTCGGTGAGTCCCCAATAACTTCACACTTACATTTACACTGCCAATTATGATGATCATCGAATAAAAAAATGGTGAACATTTGCTTATTTCGACTATTGGGCATTTATGATTTTGAAAAAGATCAATTTTCAAAGATTCAATGTAACGTTATAAACCAACTAACCCACTAAACAAAGCAGCGTTAAAAACTGCTGGACTTCTGGACTTTCCAGGACATCACAGACGAGGCGATCGCGACGCTGGGTCTCAAGTGTCCAGGTCTGACGCTGCTGTGTGCCTCGCTCTGTAACCGGCTCACTGACGCGTCTCTGGTGGCCTTGGGTCAAGGATGCCCAGAGCTCACGTACGTACAGCACTGGACTTTATTTACATCGCATCGGTGGTTTGAAACAAAAGAAAAAACTTATTTAAGTTGAGCCTTTTCTTAGGTTTGGATTAAAAAATTTAGACGGTTGTTTTTATATAATTTGAAATACTGACAATGAAAATTTTCATTTGAAGTTTTGTTTATTCCTTTACCATGCTAAAAAGCAGGATGAGTAATTAGGGTAGGTTATAGTTAAAAAAAATAACAAATATGAGTAATCAGTATTCCTAACTTAATTAAAAAGTTAACATTTAAAAAATTGTAGAGTTATTTTTGTCAAACATTTGAAAAATTGTAGAGATATTTTTGTCAAACATGTATACTAATTATCTTCATAAGTACATGAAATTAAAAATATAACTATCTGTTTATTTACATGTCCTTTTTTTCGTCTTAAAATTTTTAGAAAATTAAAAAAAAAATCTTTACGGTTTGTCAGGGATAATTTAAAATTAAAGTTTTAACAATGAGAGTTTCGTTGAAGTGTTTTCCTCCTTTGAAATTATATGCATTACTGAAACATTTATTTGGACTCTTTAAAATGGGGACCGGCAGAGATTGTGTACTGACAAGAGTACACAGCACAACACACAATTAGGCTTCATGTATGAAAATTACAAAGTCCTCCCTGGAGTTTTTCTAGTATTGCAATTTTTGTTTTTCTCAGGACGTTGGAAGTTTCTGGCTGTAACCTCCTCACAGACGCTGGCTTCCAAGCTCTCACTAGGGTATGTTGGTTTGTTTATTTCTGACTGTTCACACCTTTCTACTGGTGACATCAGTTTAAAAATTGCCTGCCTCATTTCTAAAATGTCATACATCCTCTGTATTTTAGAACAGAGGTAATAGACTATATGCCTTTTTGTCTGGCTTTCTTTGATTTTTTTTTCAATGAGAATTTCTGACTTGCTGTTGCGTTGTAGTTTTATATCAGTCTATATCATGCAATATCACAAATGTATTGAGGTACAAAAGTAACAAGGCCTTCCTTTCAGATTTCGTTAAGGGCGAACAATATTTAGCCACAAAATATTTCTTTATGAAATCCTCTACATTTTGTGCTTCTGTCTGTCTTTTTGTTTCTATATGAGATTTAGTAGCACACATCTTATTGATCCTATCATAAATCTTTTCCTAAATTAAACATATCATAAAGTAGGATTGCATATATGACACAATATATTCACTATGTCATATCTCTCTCATGGTTAAATTGAAATTTAAACAAAATGTATTAATTTTTTTGTGGACTTCTAAGAGAAGAGAAAAAATTTTTTTTTTAATTGTATAAAAACTATTTAAACAAAAATAAATATATGGTCAGTTAGGATAATATTATGTTAATTTACACTGCTCATATTCTAACACATATTATAAAAACATATCCAAATCCCAACAGAATTGTCACAACCTAGAGAAGATGGACTTGGAAGACTGCCTGCAAGTAAGTACACATAGTGGCTTTCTACATTATTATCTTTTCACCTTACTGTGTTAATTTTTCTTTTGCTTTTCGTAGATATGAAGACTGTCACTTTAAGGAGCAATACCTTTCAGTTTTATTGCTTTATTGAAGTCTAACATGGAGTCGAAAATATGTGTTTTAATTAAACATTGAATAAACGTTTTTAAATGTAAAATCTAATGGTTTCTCAAGGTACAGATGTGAAAATAGGTGGAAAAAATAGTTTTTAAGAACATAAAATTAACATTGTGCTCGGGTAATGTTGAAGACTGCAACACTACACTATGTCCTGCTAAACCTGTACAAGAGGTAGTCATGTTTCACTACTTTTTCAGTAGAGAGTTTTGAAAATAGCTTTTGTTTCTGTAAAAATAGGCAATTGATTTCATGTAATTTTAATTGGCTCTGAGTGTTGTTAAAACAGAGAGAATAGAGCTTAGGGATGTCACTAAATTACATAAGATCCTACCTTCTCAGTTGCCTACTAAAGTATAGAATCTATAGACTATCAGACCGTTCAGATCTAGATTTCTCGCTCTAGCTAGATTAAAGATTACATTTAGATGGCACTTGGCACAATTTTGGCCTCCTTTTACAGGTATAAAGTAATCTGTAATAAACTCAGTCTTGAGCAACTTTCTCCAGTAATCTTTGTATTTGTTGCTGTAGGTGTGGTCAGTAGACAATATTTTAAAAATGCAAATCTAGATGGATGGTTTTCATTTATGGATTACATGACAGACGATTATTATAATTTTATATGTATTGATCTGTTCTTTAATGTTTTTGATTTTCAAATAATATGGTCTTATGGGGGGTGGTTAGAAATTTATACTAGTTTTAGTCAATGCTGGTAATATCTACTCAAAAATATGAATACCTAGACGGCTAGAGGAGTTAGTTTGTGCAATCCACCAGATCAAGTTTTCATAAACTTGGGAATGTGATCTTGGGTGTAAAATTTCGTGAGCGGTTGAGAATTTTCAGAATTTTTTGTATTTCATTGGTGGCATCCCTGAGAGCTGCAAAAAATTATTTCAGTCGTTTATTAACTTATTACTCTTGTGTGTAGCACTTGTACTTTGATTTGGATTTACTAGATGTTCGTTGGCAAAAATCCTCACATCAATATACATGCATTTTAAAATTGATTCACACTTACTTACTCCTTTATGAGCCTCTATAACTCCTAAATTTCTCTTTCGAATATCATGTGAATAAAGAATATTGTTGATCTGTCCACAGATTACAGATGCAACGTTGAGCCACATTGCTGCATACTGCCACCACCTGAACGCACTGGTTTGTACATGAATTAACACTAGCAGTAGTAAAGGAGAAAGAAAATTTGTTGACGAGTTTTAAAGATATATTGTAATAAAATGGGGAAAAAAAGATAAAAGTAAGACTAGTAAAAAACCCATAAATTAGTCCATATCTTTGTCAATGCAGAATATGAATCTTGCAGTATCTCAGAAGTTTTTAATTGTGTTTGAACCAAGATTTGAAAAAAAAATATTCTTAACCTTTCTGTAGTTCAGAGTAAAAATTTCATTAACGGGGTAATTTTTACCTTCTTCTGGTACCAAGCACATTATTATGGTTTAGACATCACCAAAGTCCGGAAGTTTTTCATATTTTAACATTCACCGTCACTCGTGGGTGAAAAACACCCAGGCTATGAAAGATCTGTGTAATTCTTTTTAATGGTGCCAATTTTAAGATAGAAATCAATGTGTATTCCTAAATATGCGTATATCTGCTCCTGCTCCTGTTCATCTTTTACTTCTCCTGTTTCCTCCTGCTCCTCCTCCCTCATGCTCGTCGTCCTTCTACTTTCTCCCTTCTCTTCCTCATTTCTGCTCATTCTGTATGTCCTCCTCCTCCAGTACCTGCTACTCCTTCTGTTCATCTTATGCTTTCCCTGTTCCTCCCTCTGCATCTCAGCCTATGTATATACATTTCCTGCTCCTTCTGCTGTTTTTCCTCTGACCTCCCCTCAGTTTCCACCTACGCATCCTCCTACTCCTCTTCCGCCTTTACTTCCTCCTCTGAGTCCCCCTTCGTTTCTGCGTAACCTTCTCCTGCTCATATCACTGCTGCTCCTGTTCCACCTCTAATTCCTTATTCCCTTCTAACTCATTTTCCTACCCCTCCATCTCCTTCTGCTATTGCTCTTCCTATCGTTCCTCTCCCTGCTCCTGGTATTTCAATTTTAATTTTTCTTTTTTATGCTTAGGATCATTTTTAACCCTCCACCTACAATTAGGATTAACCTGTTCACATTGCATGTTTGAGGTCTATTATTTGTGTGCTCATTATTATTTAGGATGTATTTAAGGTAAGAGCTTTCATATTTTCTATTTCAAGACGGAAGGTATGCAGTTTAATTCAAAGATATGCTTACACAAGAGCATCTTGATGCGCACAACATTTGTCCGGTGTGATGGGAAGATGTTAAATAACTAATTAAAACTTTTTTTTTAACACCCCCACAGTCACTGTCCCACTGCGAGCTGATCACCGACGAGGGAATCCGCCAACTGGGCTCCTCCCCGTGTGCGATGGAGCACCTGCAGGTGTTGGAGCTCGACAACTGCCCCCTCATCACCGACGCCGCGCTGGAGCACCTGATGGGCTGCCAGTCCCTGACGCGCATCGAGATCTACGACTGCCAGCTCATCACCTGCACCGGCATTCGCAGGCTCAGGGTGAGATGGGGACGGGTGTTCTGTAGCGTCAGTTTTTATTGAGCAGTGACAGAGCTTGTCATGTGTGTCGGAATATCGTTGCTGCTGTAACAATATTAACATTGGCTGGGTAAGAAAAGATCTACACCTGCATTCCCAGGCTCAGGGTGAGGGAAGCAGAAGATGTGCAATGTCTCACACTCACATTTATTTAACCTGTATAAACTTTTCATTGTGCTCTGTTACTCTATAAGAAAAGTTTCAGTTTAAAAAATTGACCCAGTTGTGATTGCTGAAAAAGATTTGTAATGTCAGAGTGATTGTTAGTTTGATCTTGTTATTTCTATGACTGTGGATTCTTGTACAGTAATATTTCTTAACTAATTTGTTGCATGAATATTTTTTCCTTCCTTTTTGTAATGTCTCACCTGGGTAAACTTGTCAGAAAATAGCTTCCTTAAAAGAAAGAAATGTTTTATGTTAGGAGAGAATAGGATAATATTTACATGCTTTACCTTTGCTAGGATCTAATGTGTTATGAAGTCCTTGAAAAAAGTGACTGCGTTAACCAAGAGTTGACTTAATCTAATCTCATTGTGACGCACACATGTTGTGCGGGCTGATACGGTCTTGTGCTAGCAACTTTTTGTATTGATCTGCACACCTTCCATTTCAAAATAATACTTTTAAAGCTTTTACCTTTCGATAGTGAAAGAATTTTACAAAATAGTGTGCTTACAAGGGATAAGCCTAAAATCATGAGATATGAAAAGGTAAAACTATCCCTCAAGAAATTTAGAACTATATATCAAACCTGCAAGCAGCACCAGATGACAACACTAATTATCTCCCCCTTACCGTCTTCAGAGCCATCTGCCTCACATCCTGGTGCATGCGTACTTTGCCCCTGTGACCCCTCCGCCGTCAGTCGGGGGTGGGCGGCAGCGCTACTGCAAATGTTGTGCCATCCTCTGACCAAATGTTGCTTTACGCCCCAGGTGAGCCTGCCTATCTCTGTGCCCATGATGTGATGTGTCAGATCGTCTCAAAACAATATATTTTTCTTGTTAGGTAATTTTTTTAGCCAAGTCTGAACCGTGGTGAAGCAAATGTTGTACCACCCTTTGACCAAATGTTGCTTTACGTCTCAGGTGAGCCTGCCTATCTCTGTGCCCATGTTGTGATGTGTGGGATGGCCTTAAAACAATATATTTTTCTTGTTAAGTCTTTTTTCTGATCAAGTCTGAACCGTGGTAAAACAAATGCTGTGCCACCCTTTGACCAAATGTTGCTTTACGCCTCAGGTGAGTCTACTTAAATCTGTGCCAATGATGTAATGTGTCTGATCGTCTCAAAACAATGCATTTTTTTTTGTTAAGTCTTTTTTCTGGCCAAGTCTGAACCGTGGTAAAGCAAATATTGTGCCACCATTTGACCAAGTGTTACTAGAAGCTGTTCGTGAGCCAGCTGCTCATCATGGCTCATTCAAAGCTTTATTTTACCCAAAATAGTTACATGTAATGCTTTTGTTTCATTAGAAATTGATTTTTTTTGGTTGGTCAATATAATAATAATGACTAAAATGTGGAGACAAAAATTCTGCTGCAAAATAGTTAAATGAAATGCTTTTGTTTTATTTGAATTTGTTGTTGTTGTTGTAGTTAATATAACAGTAATGACTAAAATGTGGAGACAAATATCTTGCTAAAAGATTATCCATGAACAATTCAACCCACTGGCATTGTGCTGGACACATCTTTCCTGCATCTAAAGATAACAGGTGTATCCTTTTTAGAACTGGTGTCTGGCATTTAACAAACATTTTTTTCATATGATAAGCAATCCATCCATTACAGAAAAAGACAATAGAGCATCTTTTTAGTTATACTTTTCCCCCCTTTTAAAAGGATTTGAAATAATCCATATATAGCTCCACAAAGTTAGCATGATGCCAATGAGATAAGGATGATTACTGTGCACAAAACCCCCTCTCTTTTCTCTCTCTCTCTCTTCTCTCTCTCTCTCTCTCTCTCCTCCCCTCCCTCCCTCCCCCTCCCCCCTTTTTGAAATTTTTGCATTGTTAAACATGGTCACTTTCTTCTCTGCTCCCTCCAGCTTTTTTTTTTCTCAAGGGATCAGATCAGACGTGAAGGTTTCTTCATCAGTCTCGGCCAGACACAAGCCCCTGACTCGTGACGGTACAGGCAGAGAGAGTGGCCGCAAGTTTTGCCTTGTTTCATCCACACTCAATATCTGAGTGTCCAGCGTTCCCCATCTTCTTCCTCTACTACATACGTCTCTGAGCTTCATCATATGGTGTAAATGGTTGCCAGGATAAATATTTGTCCTTCTTAAAGCGTACTGACATATGCCACAGTTAATTACTTGTATAGGAGAGAGGTTTGAAGGTGCTTCACAGAGCACATAAATCTATAGAGCCAGTACAAAAATAATTGAGGCTTATTTTCAGTTCTTTTTTTGGCTCCTTTGAGGCTTGTGTTAAGATAGAAATTTTGCTTCAGGTTTGTAATTTATAGTTGTGTTGAGATGGAGGGCAACTAAAAGGGATATATGGAATGAGTGTCCAAAAGAGGATTTTGGAATAAGTGATTTGCCTGAAGTTTTTTTTTTCGTATCATATTAAAGAAGTAGAATTTGAAATAAGACAAATTATTGTAACTCTAAAATTTTGGATTTGAATAAATATGGTACGTAAAAATGCTATGGTAAATGTCTACTCCACAGGGAAAGTAATCTTCTGAGAGATTCTCTCACGGATGAATGCAAAATAACATTAGATATACAATCCCCTTTCCAAATCTTCTTAGATGAATGTGCATATGGTTTAAAAAAACCCAAACAAGAAACAAAACATTTGTAAAAACTGTAATATATGCTAAAGGGAATGGCTGCTGGGTGTGAGAGAGTTTTGCTCGATGGTTTTCTATGTTTCAAGGAATAGAGGTTGTTGTTGAAGAATAATGAGAGATTCTCTTTCTGTGTCTCTCTGTTTTCTTTCACTTTCACCCTTTGTTGAACTTTCTATCTACATATACCTATCTCTCTCTCTCTCTCTCTCTCTCTCTCTCTCTCTCTCTCTCTCTCTCTATCACTCTATCCATTTATCTATCTTTCTTTCTTTCTATCTTTCTACCAATCTATTGAATATCTCTCTATCTTAGTAGTCATAATAGACAGAGAGGTTTTAGGGTGGATGTGTGGATAAGAGCGAGACTCCATCATGTGCAAGTTCTAAACATTATTCATTTCACTAGACTTGTGCCTCAGCATTTGTCCCAAAGCCATCTTTTTTTTTCTTTTTATAGTTAATTTCAATGCACATGCACATCTGTATACATTATCATTTTTGTAATTTCTGAAAGGCCATGAAATAAATCTCATTTCTCCTACTGTTTCTCTTAAAAACAAACATATTTCATGGCTTCTTCTTTTCTTTATTTCCATTTCATCATTGATTGAAATTCATTTTTTTTAATGAAGCATATTTTGCAGGAATTCCATAATAATAACAACATTACTGTAGGTACATTTTTTGACAAAATATGACATAATGAATTGATATAATTGTTAGTTTGATGTTGTTATTTCTATGACTGTGGATTCTTGTACATTAACATTTCTGATGTATAAGCTTCAAAATTCCTTAACTAATTTGATACATGAATATTTTTTCCTTCCTTTTCGTTTTAAGTTCATACATATTGTTTGCTAAAATGTCATAGGTTTTTGTACCCCTGTTCCTTTTCTAATGCTTGTCAATATGATTTTTTTTTCATCTAATCCTAAAATTCTACTCTTTTATAGTTATTAAATTCAATTGTCTTTTGTTGTGTGTGTGAGGCTTTTCTTCCTTCAATAACGATATAAAAAGGATCAAACATGATTACGTCATGACATCAGCTTAGCAAAGAAAGAGGGGAAAACGAATTATTTTTTTTTGTATTATTAACATATAAATAGTTTGACCCTGAATAACATATTCCCTTTCTGCTTGTTCTTTATTATGATTAGATTGAACAAAACATCTTCTAAGAGAATGTCATTTTTACAATTAAATAATTTAATAACTGTACACTCTGGTGTAGAACATTTTAATATTTATTTTTTCCCCCATTTTTTGATTAAAAAACAACAACAGGTTCTTTGTCTTTTCCATTTTAAAGTTTAAATTGTTTCCTTGCTAGAATTCCTGAAGATGTTCATATCACAGTTTTTATTTAGATGTGAAAGTCAATGTTGTGATTTTCTTCCTTTCTAGAAGTCTTTTTTTTTTTTTTTTAGTTATTTGTAGCAATTTGATAGACTAGATGAATACACAATGCATACATTTTGTACAAAAAAATTTGAGTTTTTTTTTGACAGTCTTTGTGTCCCCTCTTGCGATCTTTTTTTTTTTTTGTGTGCACATTGCCATACTCTTTTTTGTCATGAAAAAGCTTGTCTTAATAGTTGTCAGCAATTTTCATAAATTTTTACTATAAGTGTCAGCGGTAAAAACATTTTTCTTTGGCATCTTTTACTTTGATGAAGCAAATAAAAAAAAGCATGTTTTTATTCAACAATAGTCTTGGTTCCCCAAGGCTCTGTCAAAGGGTATCGGACCAACTTTATACCATGTTACGTCATACATAGAGTTGACATGACTTTCCATCACCCCTTCCACAATTTAGCCTAGTTGCTAACGCAAGCAATTAAGAAATCAACCAACCAACATATTCCTCCATTGGAGTCAAGTTGGAATTTAGCAACAGGTTTTTGTCAATCATTTTTTGTTGAATATATTTTTCTAAAAAAAAAAATTCTCGGAGAGGTACCCTGTTAGATCCCAACTGTTTGGCCCACTTTGTGTTTCTACATGTATTTGCTGATAGTATAATTTCTTCCTGCATCTTTTTCTCCTGAGTACTCACAAAGATACCAGATGGTTGAAGTTGCTGGCTCCAATCTTTCTACTTGGTTTGTTGTAAACATTTACTTGCATCATTCTCAGACCAATCTTAGATTAATATGGTTATTATTAGTACTACTAATAATGTAACAATTTTGACATCTTGACTCGATCCTATAATTCTTTGATTATACATTTCTACCAGCCTGCACTTTTTTGTATTTGAAGCTTTTATATGTGTACCCTCCTATTCGATCATGTGTTGCTTTAAAATAAGTTTTGTGATGGTTTGCTAAGTCGTGATTTGACAATATGGAGCTTTATCAGATTGTATGGGAGAAGGTGCACAAAATCCTGCATCAATTTAATTTGACAGCTATTTGGAGTGGCCTTATCTTCGCATGATGTGTATTTTTCCTTTGGTTTTATTGCTGTTTTTGAAGACATGAAATCGAGAATGTGGTGTTGGATACAAAAAACAAACCCAAATGTCGCTGGATCTATAATAACAACTGCAATGATAGCATAGTTGTAAAATGGCCTTGTTTCTGAAATAAAAGTATTTATGTAGAAATGGGATAGATTATTTCTGCTGTCTTATGAAAAAACAATTACTTATATGCTTTTTTGAAGTATGCATAAATGTGTTTTTTTAACGCAGATTTTACAACTTTTTTGTTTTTAATGAAATCGAGCATCATAATTTGTTGGTTGTTAGTGAAGTTCAATGCATGATTATTGTTTATGTGGATGGACCAGTGTGCAAGTTTGAGGACTGAACTGTAGATAGGTATGACTGTTCAAAATTCTTTTGAATGTATTTATTAGGATTGCGAGAATGTTAATATAAATAATAATATAATTTATAAATGAAATAAAATTGTTATTGACCAGATTAGTTTTTCAATTTTGCAATGGAATCTGTTAAAGAGAATTAATTGTAAAGGAGAGAGTATAGCCTTGCCTTACTCAATAAAGAAGTTCTTGTCCTAAAAGCCCGTTATTGAATATTAATTTTGGCAACACAATAAATGATGCAGTTTGCTGCGAGGACAAAGATGTCGTTTTCAGCAAGAAACCTATAATTATGTTTTGATACATATCAAGGATTTGTGAAACCCCCTCACTCCATTATATTATGGAGATAACGATGACAATTATTTGTGTGGGGAGGAATAAAAAAAAGACTCTAAACATTTTTATTCAAATTCTATCCTTTCAGTGGGAAATTTTCTTTCAAATTTGATGTATTCCTCTTGAAATTGTATGTTTTACTCAAATATCTATTTTGATTCATCAGAAACTCAGAGTCTTTCTAATACTTTCTATAATTATTTCAATGGAAGTTGGTAGAGAGCTGGGCTTTTACTTGGGAATTCCCCAGTTCAATCCTACGATCGGGCACATTTTGGCTTGATAGTAATCTTGGGACCAAATTTCACAGCTTTCAATAAACCTTAAAACCCTTTTTTTCTGGTGTGTTATTTTCCCAGCGACAAAGCCTTGCACAACAAGGATTGATATAATGTTAAAAAAAATTGTAATTGGAAAACAAAGAATTAAGATACAGATCTGTTGTACAAAACTGACTTTAACAAACTGATGTTGTGGTGATAAAATTGCTGTACCAAGTGTCCTTGGATTTTCTCATGAAAAAAAATCAGTCAGACTTCGGGTCTGGTTTTTTATTTTTTTTTAAGGTGTCAAAATGTGAGGTGACATCAAATCGGTTTGTATTATAGATTTTGTGTAATATTAGAGGTGACCGGATGAAAAGCTTTAACGGAATGGAAGAATCATCAAAAAGGAGGTGTATGGTATGGGTATAAACCTGATGAAACAGGTCATACCATGAGGATCCCTCCATTCCAATACAACCTCGACATTGAGTGGGCTCTGATTTTACTGATATTGTAGGTAAAACCTTTTTATGGCACCTCACAATGGTTCCTCCCCTTTTGTCTTTAAACTTTACAGATCTGTAAATTAACAGCCATGATATTCTTACAAACATTTGGAACAATGATGAAACAAAATAAGCCTGGGTCCTGTGCAATTCAGCTCTGATACCTGTTTTGTGTAAACGCTCTGTGTTCACCTCAAACACAGGGCAATCGTCATTTGTCTTTTGATGATAATTCTCTTCAATTTCATTTTTTGTGTGTGTCATTTTATGCAATATGTATTTAATATTTTTGTATTATTTTGGTCAACAAGTTTCTTGGTTGTTTTTTGTTTTTAGTACAAAAATTAATTATCCCTGTATGTTTTTGTTTTTGTTTTAATTGTTCTTTAGGTATAAAGCCAATGTGTGACTTGGAGAAGTGATTTTAAAAAATGTATCATTGGCCGTCTGAAGCCTTTATAAATATCTTATTTATGAGATGTAGGAAAAAAAAACAAAAGAAAGAAACTTTTGAAATATTGAATTGAGCTTTATCGATAAATTAAAGCATATATATGTTTGTGCGTTTGTGCTGCTTATCATTTTGAACATGATAGTAATGATACAAATGTAGTGTATTGTATTGATCGCATAAATGTTAGTCACGTGATTGAACTAATTAGTGGCTATTACTGGCAGATGGTGTTCATTAATTGTTTAGCATGTCAAACTCCTTTCACAGTACACATAGGGACAAAAGTTAGTTGTCCAAGGGTAGTGTGCTCTTTTACTCTTAGGGGCAAGTGGAAGGCTCTGGGATTTATCTGCCTTATTATTATCAATCTGGTTAGGTCAGTGTCAGTATAGTGTGCTGGGTCAAGTACCTGGGTATCCTGCTATGGAGCACCACTGCCGTATTGGGTCTTTCTTGAGAGCCCAGGCGAAGTTAAACTTGTAGAAAGATTCGCTTTCTCTGGCCAAAGTAATTGTGTACAATGCATTAAGGAGTATTGACATTTCTAGATAATAAGGATTTGCACTCAGAGAAAGAGAATAGTGATTTTTTTGGAAATAATATTTTATTGTACATGCCATTTCGCCACAAGTCAACAATTAAATTATCATCTCAGTTGTACAATGTCCTATCTCTCTAATAATGATTGAGAGTATTTTAGAAAGGAGATAGAGCATTTTACAACTAAGGTGACAAAATGTTTGTCATGTTTAACCAGGTACTCTCATTCTCTCATTTTTTAATATGTAATTTTTCTTAGATGTAAAAAAATATAATGTAATTTATATGAAAGTGATGAACAAATTTAAACTGTGTGTGTACTCTCAAGATTCAGACTCTTCTAAATGGTTTGATATATTTTTTAAATTCATTTAGACCAGTCTCGCACTTAATCTTATATGACGCTTTTTCTTCTTGCATATTTGTTTTATTTGTACTTATGTTTCATATGTATCATTTTTATAATTGTTTCAATTGATTTTTTTCTTCTATGAATGTTATGATAATGAATGCGATGATAATGATTACTGATATTGACATGATTATAATGTAAATGTATTTGCTTGTGATTTTCTGACAGAGCGTACACAAGGATGTACCGCACTTTAAAGGTATATAGAATGGTGAAGTGAAATAAATAATATCAGCGCCATTTCACAAAGTTTCATTCCTTTTAATTTGTCCATTGTTTTCTTAGCTTTTTTATACTCTCCTACCCAAAGTTCTAGTCTTGGTTTTCAATCATATCGATTTTATGTCTTGATCTTGATATGCAATCTTTTCAGCTGCCCCAAGGCATCCAAAAATATTTTTGGACGCCTTGAGCTAGCCTAATATTTCTTCCTTTTCTTTTTAAATTAGTACTATCAAACCACCCACAGAAAGGTGTAATTTGTTAAAACCGTTATACCTTCAGTTTTACATAGGATACAGAAGTTAAAACAACAGCAACTGGAATGTAGAAGGGTTATGGATGCTAAAATATTTTTAGATGCCTTTTTATAGGTCTTGTGATTTTACGGGCAGCAACTTAACTTGGTTGGAAGGTGTGAGAGATGTTTAACAAGCTAAAGCGTCTTGGTGTCATTTTGGAGGAAATAACAAATGTCCTTAAGTTTGCGGGCTGTATCATTTTATGGCCTATTTATGGACCAAGATAAATCGTCTCGTTTAGAATTACTCATGCCTCTCCAAGCGCTATTAATATTGCTTGATGAGTGAACTAAAACATTAAGTAGAGCCCGTGTCTTCCAGGTACGTTTCGTAACTCTTGACTAAATCACATTCCTTCATTAATTCAGTCTACAATATAGCCTATATAGCTGATGTTGGACGTTAATCCAACTTAACAACTCATTTAGTAAGCTAATCCGTAGAGTAAAACGTAGCAGTAGCACAATGTAAAAAAAAAGAAGGCGTACATTTCGTCTCGTTTGGTGAAATTTTGTTTTATTGAAAAAAAAAACAACCTCTTGCTTAGTGACCTGATACTGTTCGCGCCCGCCTGTCTCGGAAGACAATGAAATTTTTGCGCCTGGTAATTTTCACCTCATAATTGATATGGGTTTAACAAAGTTTGAGGAACAGGCATGCACCGTGAATTAATAGAATCGGTCTGAGTGATATGGGCAGCAAGCAAGCAAGATGTGATCATTACCAGACCTTTTTGTTTTATTAATCTCGCATTTGGCCGCAGGTGTAAAACTGGATTATATATTGTCTTGCTTCTCTTAAAGCGGTATAACAACAACAACAACAACAACAACAACAACAACAACAACAACAACAACAACAAAAAAAAAACAACATTAAAATTAATAATAGAATAAATAATAATAATATTTTATTGAAGGCACATCATAATTTTACTTGATAAAAATAGCGTTACAAAACGTATAATTGTGTAGCAATACGTCTTAACTGGGGACTCTTTGTCTATCAAATGCAATAATAAAGACATTTTAGAGCCATGTGTACTAATGGTAGAGTGGCCTCTATATTATTAACTAACTACCAATTATTCAACGAACTTTGCAACTGATCTTAACATGTAAATTGCCAGGTACATTAATGTTCAGACTAATGCGAAATTGCTAATTGTCCAGCACATACAGGCAGATTTGGGCAAGTACAATGCATAGTGTTCAGAAGGTCTGCACATATTCAAACGAAGCTTTGTAATGTTCGTGTCAGTGTAACATGCTGATCTTATGGCCATAATGTGTTTTTACATCTTATACTTACAAGTTGATGTTCCATTTGGATGGCCTGGCCTTTATTTTTAAAAATGTATAATATTTAGAATTATTTATAACGAGCAATGCGTGGTGGTTTATGAATAAAAACATAATGGTGTGAACATGGAATAATGAGTATCACAGTCTAGAAATCACCATGTAAACACTGGTAGATATGCAACAAGCGTAAAACAAATAATACTAATTTATGCAGTGCGAGAAGCCAGTCGATGTTAAACATATATGTAATAAAAAACAAACAAATAAGTTAACACTCTTTCTGTAGAAAAGCGTGATATATTGGTACATTGAAATACTCATGTTTCTTCGACGGATAACAAAATGATTTTAAGAGCCGTAAAAAGAAACCCAAAGCAAACGATAGATTAAAAAAAAAAACTAACAAATAAAAATGCTACGCAGTACAAATAGCTACGCAATACAGGGAAATTATTTGTCTTCTGCATGAATTTGATGTTAAACTGCTTATCTGTTTGACTGTATAGTCTCCAAAACTTCTAATAAGTAAGACCCTCTCGATCTAGACCTTGATCGGTCCATCTAGTTGGTTGGGGAAATCGTGGCCGGTTCGAAAGGTGTGGGAGTTTTTCGAAGCCAAGGCGTGTTCCGGCGGAAGCCATACTTGCCGTTATAACCGGAAACTGCCTTGATGCCCTGCATAAACTGCGCATGTCCGTCGATCACATCCTGTGAGTGGCCTGAAAATGTTTCAAGAGTGTTATAAAACTATATGGACATGAACAGGAAGGAGTAGTCTAAAATCTAGTATGGAAGTGTTGGACAGAGGGATATTTTTTGTAGGGAGTGAGGGCAGAGAGGGAGAGAGAGAGAGAGAGAAATAGAGAGAGAAAGACAGACAGAGACAGAGACAGACAGACAGACAGACAGACAGACAGAAAGAGACATATTTACAGTGTATACAAAGACAGGGAGTCTGGATTAGAATCTCCAAATAATAGTACATACTAATGCACTGAAGACTTCAGAAAAATTATATGGCTTTCCCACAACAGCATGTAAAATACTATTTTCAAAACTATGATATTCGAATAGCGTGCCACTAGGCTATTCAATACTGACCTGCACCAAACTGGTTTCTCAGCGAGAGGTAATTGAACCCGGCACCCTTGTCATTGAACCGGTCTAGCACTGGACCCTCGATAGATGACGCCGTCTCGCCAGCCTGGGAGGTTCATGAATTAACAGTGCATAAGGACAAAAGTAAAATTAAATAGAATAAAGTATAATTTACATTGAGGTTAGTGAACAAATACAAAATTGCATATTGTTATTTATCTCATTACATCAGGTTTAAATTGATAATAATGGTGTATATCAAGATTAGAAATAGAGAGTAATAATATCAATTCATGCAGAATATCATTTAATATCAATAATTTTTAAAGGTATAAGAATGATAATCAAGTATAATATCAATATTTAAATATCACAGAGTTAATGTTTTAGATTTTAATGGTTTACATCGTGGATAAATGGAGATAGAGATAATGCCAAGGAGTACTGACGGTAACAAGGGCAGTAACTACCGCTATTCCTGTAACAAAGTTACTACAGGTAAAAAGGGTTGGATGGTTGTTTAGCGTCTGACTTCAGCACTATATAGCCAAAATGTCGCCGGGTCCAAGACTGACGTCTTAAAATTGTATGAAATTATGGACTCCTGTCTTAGCCGGTTACGAGCGGTTGGTATTACAAATAAAACTCAACATTGAAATAATTCAGGGAACTTGAAGAATGCCCTTTAGTTAGCTACAAAACCTATTCGCACATTGGTTCTCTAGTGTACGTAAATTAAGTACATTTCTATCTAAATCACTTGTTGAAAAATAAAACTGTTAAAAGCGCTAAATAATAATCCAGCTGCTTTTAAGTGTGCGGATAAAACACACAGTCCATTTGACTATTTGTGTACCTCTAAGCATTAAAAACAAAAAGGACAACAACGACCTAAAGCATTAAAAATACCCACACGGGTGTGTGTGTGTGGGGGGGGGGGGGTCCCCTAGAAAAACAAATAAGCAATCCAGAAAAGTTTTTATTTTAAATAGCATGAAGAGAAACTTAACAATAGGTTGTACAGACACATTTCAATTGTCAATTCGATTTTTACTCAGTGTTGAATCAATAATCGAGACCTTGCGATAACGAGGCGTGTGGAAACCAAGGGGTCTGCTCTGACGGTCAATAATAGCTATGTACTATCCAAGCCAAACATACAGTGTTTTTTTTAAACAGAAAATAATTCCCCATATCACTACCTTTGTAGTTTCAGAAAAAGGGAAAAAAAACAAAAGCTATGGCTCTTTTCCTTCCCAAAGGAACAACATTCTACCTCAACAACTCAATCCAGTTTCAACAATAAGGAAAAACAAGGGACACGGGGAAGGGCTTATAGACAAGGAAAGTGAATAATAAAACATTGTTCTTGTGTGTGGGGAGCGAGAAAACAGAGATAGAGAGAAGATAGAGCATCCGTAGCAGCATTAAGTGACCGGTAAAGTCCGAGTTGTCCCGATCTGGGGTCTCTTGCGTGATAGTCGATTTGCTGACGTCGGCGTAAAAGAAACAATTACCTTTATATTTAAAAAGAGAAAAACTGAGTGAGATTGAGAGCGAGGGAGAGAGACAGATAAACAGATACGAAGGATAATAAACAGGGAGAAGGCAGGCAAACAGTCAGAGAAGGAGGAAGATGAACAAAAGTGACAAAACAACAGTGTACTTAGAAAGGTATTGTTTTCAAAGAAAGAGCGCACTGCCGCAAGTCTAGCTCAATGTGGTTCTTGTCAGTAAACGACAGGAACTACAACAGTGTTGAAAGCTTAGACCCTAGGCAAATGGCAATTAAAACCAGTTAATAGTAACCTTAGTCCAGGGTTTAAGTTTGGAGCACCGTTGTAATTACTACTCAAGATGAACTTCAAACGACTCCCTTTCAGACGTTGGGCGGAAATTCTCGAATGCCTAATGATTAGCTCGTATCCGGTATAGGCCTACAGTCATTGAGGCAGAAATCAGTTCAAGCTGCCGGGCTATGCATTTTTCAAAACCAACAACACTTCTGCTTCGTCCTATTGATTACTGATTTCTGTCTCGACCCAATCACCTAAAAGATCGATATTTTTTCCTTATGCACGGCTTAGCACCGGGACTCTCTACATTGCAAAATCGATTTCTGCTAAGACGTGCTCCTGTTTCTTTTGTGAAGTCTACAAAGCCCCTACCACAAAGCCGTCAATCTAACCAGCTACCAGAGTGTACAACTGTAGGCAAAGTAACGATTGGAAGAGAATGGGCACCAAAACATATTTTGGGCTTCAGGTTGGCAGGTTAGTTGCTGTGTCGGTTTCTGCCGTCCCAACACAGATAGGACTTAAAGCTAGAACAAAATTACTGATACTGTGCTTACCGTAGACAAAGATCTAGGCTACACGAGGTTAAATAATTATGCTGGAACCGTTCAAAATAAAAACTCGTATTATGTGAAGTTGTCTGTTGGTTACAGTCTAAATTAAAACATAGTATCGAAAAAAAGGGCTAGGAATAAATAAGGATACAAAAAAATACACAATTTAAAAATATTAATTATCAAATTAAAAAAAAAGAAAACCAACAAAAAACAATAACAACAACAAATAACAATAACAACAACAACAACAACAACAACAACAACAACAACAACAACAACAACAACAGCAGCAGCAACAGTAACACTGGTGTAGATGCCATTGAACGCCCGACTCGATCTCTGAAAACGAAAGCTATGTAAACGCTAACACCCTGTGTTGCCAAATTGTCAGATATGCGGGTACTTTTGTAAAGACTTCGAAAAGCAAAAAAAAACCACAAAACACCACGGAGGTCGAGAACGCCAAGAGTCACTTGGCGCGTTCTCACAGTGAAAATAGAAGTAACCATGCTTTGTTTTATATGGGTTCACCACCCACCTTTTCTCCTCTTAATGAAAAAAATGTGTTTTTTTTTTAATCCGAGCCTAAAATAACTATCAAATTCGTAGGTTAGTTATATATACAACAATGTGTCCATTGACTATAAAGTAAAAAAATCTTTTTGAAGGTGAGATATGAGCCACACCAAAACTACAGTGTGGAAATGTTTATCAATTATACAATACCCTGGACCTCGAAGTTTTATCATGCTTCTTTTGCGTTTCCGTTTTGTTGTTGTTCCTGTTGTTAATGCTGTTGTAATTGTGTGTTTTTTTTTCTTTTACTGATATTTTGAGCTCCAGAACTCTTTACTCAAAGATCATCGTCTATAAGAACCCCACTAGAACCAACTTATCATCAACCGCAACATTAAGAATGTAGAATGATTCCATTGTTTTAAGGAAGGACGAATCAATAATGTTTTTGTTTCTTTAAGGAAAAATAAATTGATCTTTATAAATTATTGATTATTTGATCATGATAAAGACAGGACAAAATATAATAATGTGAAATAGATTTTATGTTTAACGATTATAACTATTGTTTTGACACTACCCTTTTTATGTACGATATCTTGCCAGTTAATAATAATTGACAATTGTATGCAAAAATTCTTATCAAAGGGTATGGTCTGTTTTATTTAGTATATTTTATTGTTTACCTGATTGAGGACAAAGAAACCAATCATCCCTTGGAGAAAAAAATATTAAGAAAAACAAAGCAAAAAAAAAAATAAAAATAAAACAATTGCAAAACAAAACGAAAAAAAACTACATGTTTAGTTTTAATGTATTACTACTTTAAGTCAGCTCGCTGTCCAACCTTTACTTAAGTAATTATGAATATATATACAATAGTATGCTCTTTCATTCTCTGTAGATGGGCCGGAGTGATATTCCTATCATGGGTGAAGGGAAATGTTTCATACGTTTATACAATATTAGTAGATGAAATTTTAAATTAAGAAATTCGACCGTTTAGAAGACTAGTACAAACACACAGGTTTCAGTCGTTTTCCTCAAACAAAGTAGCTCCTATCGGCATGTGTGAAAAAAGCATTTAGTTTAACCCGCACCTGAAGTGGATTAATTTTTTTTTTATACAAGCCAGGGGTGGCGCTCGCGTTAAGAGAACTATTTGCGACAAAATCCGTAGATATAGGTTATAGGGTCACATAAGGGCATTTAAAATAAGATTCGGTAATTTATTATTTAAGGCATATAAAAAAGTCAGTGAAAGTGATTTTCAGCGGAAAGCAAGACGTTCTTAAGTGTGCAAGCACCGTTTGATCCGGCACTGAGTAGTATTGCCCACAACTCTTTTATTTACCCAACTCTTTCACAGGCCGCCGTTTTCAATGACACTTTCTACTTCAACTGTTCTAGCTTTTGTGTTAAAATCAATAATCGTTTCAATCAAGTTAAGTGCCAGACTTAACAGCAATGAAGCGCTGTCAGGTAAACCAAAGATATTGGAACGCACACTTAACACTTCGACCGCAGGCATTGGGTGAGAGGATCCAGACTTCTCAATACACAGCGTAAACAAATGATATTATCTTACCCCTTAGGCATGGAGGTTTTACGATCGCTCATTGGCTAAGAAAGTCTAGGATAGAGCTATAATTGGACGTCGTCTTTGTCTTCGCTATAACCCCGTTATCGCAAGAACCCGAGTGCCCGAGTGTTTCTCACTTTCTTGTGGAGTATGACCAGAGAGTGTAACCAGAGAGTGTGACCAGAAAGGGTGATTAGAGAGTGTAACCATAGAGAGAGTGATCGGAGAGTGTGACCAGAGAGAGAGAGAGAGTGATCAGCGAATGTGACCAGAGAGAGAGAGAGAGAGAGAGAGAGAGAGAGAGAGAGAGAGAGAGAGAGAGACATTTAGTCATACCAGAGACAATACATTTAGTAATACCAGAGACAATACATTTAGTCATACCAGAGGCAGTATATTTAGTCATACCAGAGACAATACATTTAGTCATACCAGAGGCAGTAGATTTAGTCATACCAAAGACAATAGATTTAGTCATACCAAAGACAGTATATTTAGTCATACCAGAAACATTAGATGATACACACTCTCTGGTCACACTCTCTCTATCTCTCTCTCTCTCTCTCTCTCTCTCTCTCTGATCACTCTCTCTCTCTCTGGTCACACTCTCCGATCACTCTCTCTCTTTCTGGTCACACTCTTTGGTCACACTCTCTGGTCACACTCTCTGGTCTCTCTCTTTCTCTCTCTCTCTCTCTCTCTCTTTCTGGTATGACTAAATGTATTGTCTCTGGTATGACTAAATGTATTGTCTCTGGTATGACTAAATGTATTGTCTCTGGTATGACTAAATATATTGTCTCTCGTGTGACTAAATCTAATGACTCTTGTGTGACTATTGTCTCTGGTGTGACTAAATCTATTGTCTCTAGTGTGACTAAATCTATTGTCTCTGGTGTGACTAAATCTATTGTCTCTAGTGTGACTAAATCTATTGTCTCTGGTGTGACTAAATCTATTGTCTCTAGTGTGACTAAATCTATTGTCTCTGGTGTGACTAAATCTATTGTCTCTAGTGTGACTAAATCTATTGTCTCTGGTGTGACTAAATCTATTGTCTCTAGTGTGACTAAATCTATTGTCTCTGGTGTGACTAAATCTATTGTCTCTAGTGTGACTAAATCTATTGTCTCTGGTATGACTAAATCTATCGTCTATGGTGTGATCTGAACTGCCAAGATTGTGTTAACGTCAGCGTTGCCAACCCGGCCAGCTATCAAAATGTACAGTTGAAGGTAAGAAAGTAAAATAAGAATAATTAAGAACGTGATTTTACCAAAAACTATGGAAACTTTACATATAGGCTTTTTGGCGGGAGGTGGCGGCACTGCCGTGTTTGCGTATGGACTGTGTTTAATCTCTGACACAATACGACAGGCTTAATTGCCTCTTATCTCACTCTTAGTTTCTTTTTTTTTTTTGGTGCTTTGTTTTGTTTGGGTGCTGTTAGAAGTATTCGAAGCCATGGGGGATCGTAAATCTCCCAAGAACCTCTTGGGTGTTATAACATAATAGCACGTATTGTGGTGTCTGTCCGGCATTCAAATGAAAAGCATTCTATAAAGACATCTGTAATAAGCCAAAGTGTTGTAAATTTTCCACAGAGAGCAACACACCACAAACAAGATTATACGAAAAGAATAGAATAAAAATTGCATGATATATAACTACAGACGCTCTGAAAACTTGTGGTAAGAACATTGCTGGTAAAGAAGAAGAGTTGAGTTTAATTGAATTAACGTTCGACATTAGCACTATATAGGCTATATTGTGGATGGGCACCAAGACTGACGTCTAACAATTGTATGTGCTGCCACACACGAGACAGGCCGGGGATACCATGACTCCTGTCTCAGCCGATCACATTGAACTGAAACCGACTCAACAAGTATGGAGCCAAATCGCCAGGGCTTGAATCACGGACATTTTATCTATTTCCATCCCAGGGCCACCGCGCCCCCATATAGAAAAAGGAAAGAAGAGCTACATAAGCCCTGACAATTTGGGCTTTCAGATCTGCTGCTGTAGTAGTCGTTTGTATAGCTATATAGGCCTTACAAGTGTCGAAAGTCCCGCTGTTGTAGAAGTCGACGCTTCAGGCTCATACATAAACTCCTTGACTAGATTCACACTCACTTTAGTAACTGATTGCTAATCCACTTAAGGTAAGTTCCAGCCCATATGGCCCTAACACTGTGTTAATCCCTAATGCGGGGTTATGGATTTGAGCTTTGAATGCCCTGATCTCTAGAACAGTTCGGTGTTAATATGGTCAATGCGTTCTAAAGTAAGTGAATTGATGTCTTGCCAATAAAAATAGTTTTATGTCAATGAAGAACAGAGGATTTCGCTAACTCTAAAGTTATCCTCTTAAAATAAACTCGTTTTTATAGGAGGAAAATTACAATTCTTGACGATTTGTATATATTGAACTATATGTGGACCTGGCAACAACAGTAGACCCCCTGCATCTTAAAAGAAACTACGTAGATATAGATTATAAAAGTACTCTAAATCTATGTTCCAGCTCTACCCAAACTAGAGGCAGGAAAAACAACGAAGGGGTAGCTTACAACTGGTCGCAGGCCTTCTTAATATAATCTTTAAAAGAGTTGCCAGCTTGCCACAACGTTGTAGCCTACTTAAGACTCTAGATCTTCGTCACATTGCTAACATTATGGTCTATCTCACAGATAGAACAAAAAATAACACGGGTCCATCATTAGAATCTTTTAATGTTTCTTCATATATCTGTTCTATAACGAGATAAATCGGCCTCGCAAAAGTTTTAAATTTTAAATCACCTACAATTTTCCAAAAAAATAATTTTTTTTTCGTTTTTGTAAAAACTACTGACTTTGAGATATACTATTATGTTACCAACGTGACGTCTATATAACCAACTGACCTGCCCGGTCTTCCTGAGTGTACTGTCCACCCCGTAGAAGCGAAAGTAGTTGTCCACATGCTTGTCTTTCTGCGAGTTGTAGGGCGGGATGACCGGGCCGAGCTTCGGGTTGGCCTGGCAGTAGTCACGTGATATGCTGCTCGTCGCATTGCAGTCCAGGACGAAACTCTTCTCCTAAGGGTTGAACAGAGAAATTAAATATTTTTCAATATTTCAGTACACTGTTGATGTTGTTTTTAAATTTTACAGGCTGCAAGAAAAATTTTGTCCAAATGATGATGTAGTTGTTGACTTGGACCAAAGTCAACAGTATATAGGTTATATTGTGACGGGCCCCAAGTTTAAGATCTGACAATTTTTATGCGCTGCCACCCACGAGACAGGGCGGGGATGTCATGGCTCCTATTTCAGCCGGTCACATTAAACTGACATAACCGAACCAGTAGGGGGCGAAATCGCCATGGCTCGAACCACGGACCACCTGCGTCGTAAGCTGATGTTCTACCCCAGGGCCACTGCGCCTTCTTCCTTACGATGAAGAATACACCCTCCCCCCCAGAAAATTACAAAATAAGATAATCTCCTTTTTCAGTTATTAAAGGCAGCTATGAATATTTTCTCCAGGTGATAAAACAATACAAAACAAAGAGAAATAAAAGTGTTGAAAACAAGCGCTATTAAAATACTGTGAATAATAGCAACGTATTTTCATTTCTTCAATTCTTCAACACCAAATGTCACAATCTAGTGAAGATTCTTACAAAAACGCCTCGCTCACAAACTAGTGATTCCTTCGCCTTCATTCATAATTAGATTTACACTAAACACCTATTGCATACGGCACCATACGCTTTAGTGTCTTTGAACGTTTTCTTCCTATTGCAACTAGACTGCCTCATTTCGTATCAATTAGTGCTCTGAGCTGATGAGCGGGAAGTCCGAAGTTCGAAACTTTATTTACACTAGAGAAGGCAGCCAAAAGAAAAGGAAAAAAAAACCCCAACATATTTAAAGTCGTTGATGGATGCTGCGTCGAATTTTAAATACATTATTAAAAAAAATAAAAATAATATTAGGCAACGTAAGAATAAAACAAAACTTAGCAGTAGAGGAAGGAACTCTAAAGCAAGATAATAATTCACAACAAATGTCAATGGTTTTAAGGCAGTTATAAGTGGTCCCTTAATTGGAATATCATCATTCTTTTGGATCACCAATTCATTATTTAAACAAAAAGTACAACATAACATCAGTAACAGAAAAAGATTACCTTGACTAAAAGATCTCCTTGGTCGGGCGTGGGCGGCGTCCTGTAAATCTTGTTAGCCCGACCTTTTTGGGCGGAGGAGGATCTTGTCTGCTTGCTACTCCGCCCTCTGGTATCACCTCTCGTCCCGCCACGAGATTCTCCGCGAGTTTTGGGTGGTGGGCTCTGTCTCTCTTGCTCTGTGCTGTCCGCCATTTTGGAATCTTCTTGTTCTGTGTATTACCTTTCTACTGTGAATAGACAATGCATTTCGCATTAGCATAATTAATCAACGCTTATCAGATTAAATTAATGTCCATTTCGCCTACACTAACAACCACTTTCCAACTATAACAAGACAGCATGGTTTGCGCTCTTAATAGATTACATAACCTTTCCCCCTAGACTTAGGGTATCCTGATCTTTCATTGGCTCCATAAGTCTAAAATGAGGGTGTGATTGCACGCCTGTGCAGATTCCTTTACCTATCGTCTACGTTGTTGTTACATACGCTGTTATCACAATGTCTCTATACTTACAGGAATTGCAATCTAAAAAACAAGACAGACAAGTCTGATCTGGATGAGTCCAAGGATTTTATACCGCCGCTATAAGCGGTCGAAGCACTTGGATGAAAAAGACATTAAATCAAGTAATAATTTAATGTTTACCGTAAACCATTTCACTTTCACAACTTATGAAAAAAGATTGTTGGCTCAGAGTTCTGTTCGAGCATAGGCGTTTTTGCAGTTATAAGCCATGTATGTAACTTCTTCTGTTCTTTTTTGTATAGATTTATTTTATCAACAGCCGATCGGGATTACCGCTTACAATAAACATTATATTAATAATTATTAGTAAAATAATTATACAGATTTTTTTTACTAATAAAAAATATCTATGGAGGGTGCTGTCAGGATGCATTCTCTTTGAATAAAACTAATTTCAGTCACAAGGCGTCATAGGGTTTTTTTGAAAGGTTAAAAATAAAAGTATTTGATTATTATAATGGTTGATCTTTTTTTCTTATGCCTAATGTCAACATAAGCAATTAGGCCATGTGGACAGATTCCTAGATTGGCATCTGACAAGTTGACCATTGGCGTGCTGCTACACAGAGACTGAGCGGGGTTAAAAGGACTTCTGTCTCAGCCGAGCACATTATGATGACACCGATCCGATCAGTTTTTGACGAAAAGTAGTTGAGTTGGTTCAACATCTAAAATCAGCGCTATATAGGTAATATTGTGGACGGCTCCAAGACTGACATTTGACAATTGACAATGGGGATACCATGGCTCCTGTCTCAGCCGGTCCCATTAGACTGACACCGATCTAACCATTAGGGGGCAAAATCGCTGGTCTCGAACAACGACCTCCTGCGTCGAAAACTGGTGTTCTACCCCAGCAGGATAGTTATGTATTGAATAATTATTAAAAAAAAAAAAACATATATAAATATTCGATACAGGAGGTCCGGCTTCGAGCCCCGCTCTTTTCCGTACAAGTTTGGTCAGTACAGGTAAAATTTCCCAGGCTGAGACTTTGCGTTCTCCGTTCTGTGGTCCCGTCGCCATTAGGAACTCAATTTCCTTGGGACGCAGGAAACGTTAAACTAAGAGAGGGCTCCTTTTTCTATGAGCAATGATCTATACTGGCTGAAACAATTATCGTTCGATGTATCTAATCTCTAACTGGGATTCCCGCTGGGCAGTGAGCGATTTCATTCAATTGTGACTTGATTCGTCAAAGATGTGAGGTCCTTAAAAGTTAGGGAAATCAATATTTATATGTATATCAATTTATCATAGTCTTGACGATTTCCTAAGACTAGAGCTAATCATATAGTATTTACACTATTAAACTAACCAGGATAAACCTGCGAAAGCCTAAACAAACTGTTATAAATTTAACGTAAATTTAAACAAACTAAAAAAATTATCCTTATTAAACATAAAAAAATACTTAGATAGATTATATCTAAAATAAAACCCGTTAGCATATTTCCTTCTAATCATTTCTAAATACCTGCCCTATAGATTCATTTAAATGCAAGCCCAGCACTATAAACTAAACATAACGCTAAACAGTCAACTTTAAACTTAAACCCACTAAAATAAATCATATATGTATTGATATTTACATAAACCAAACCGCAGTTCCTTCTCCAGCAACAAAAGAACAGGTCCAACAGTAGTCGCGTAACCAACAAATCAACCAATCAACCAATCAAGACGGATCGATAGGCCAGAGAGATCGATAGACCTGTATATCCAGGTGTGTGTGGCGGCCAGTGTGGCGTCAAGCCCTCTGACCACCGCGAGCGGGGCCAAGTTTACAGGTCTGGAAACCTCAGGGGGAATCAGGCTGTGTCCACAAGCTGTCGCCAGGCCCTCAACTTCAGTAAACATTAGCCAAACCAGCCCGCTCTCTCTCTCTCTCTCTCTGTATCTCTCTCTCTCTCTGTCTCTGACTCTGTCTCTGTCTGTCTGTCTGTCTGTCTGTCTGTCTGTCTGTCTGTCTGTCTGTCTGTCTGTTCTCTCTCTCTCTCTCTCTCTCTCTCTCTCTCTCTCTCTCCCTCTATCTATGTCGACTTGATGTCTCGTCTTTCCGCCCCTCTCTTTGTCTGTCTGTCTGTCTGTCTGTCTGTCTGTCTGTCTGTCTGTCTGTATGTCTGTCTGTCTGTCTGTCTGTCTGTTTCTGTCTCTGTCTCCGTCTCTGCCTCTCTCTCTCTCTCTCTCTCTCTCTCTCTTTCTCTCTCTTCCTCTTTTAAGTCTCGACTCTCTCACGTATGTCTGTTCCCACCTCCTCCCTCTTTCTTCATTTCTCCGCCTCTATCCATTTCTATCCTTCTCCAATTTTCTCTAGCTTTCTTTTCCTAAGCTAAATTGAAACCTTATATATTACTCAAGGCTACTAAATATCAAGAGCTTCAGCAATTGGAAGGCATTGAGAGCTGAATTGAACGCGATATTACCATTATGTTAACTTTTTCTTTCACATTGTAAAATCATAATTATATTTTCTCATGCTTGTGTAGGTTGTGAACCCCAGCGAACAAATAAACAACCAATCAACCAATATTCTCTCTATCTCTGTCTCTGTGTATATCTGTGCGTGTCTCTTTCTCTCCTGTCTTTTACTTCTCTATCTCACTTAGTATCTCTCTCTTCTCTCCCTATTTCTCTCTATTTACCTCAGCCCCTCTCGACTTCCCGCTGCTTAATGTTTAACGCCGATACCGAGTGACAATCACGAGCCGCAGAAATGTGATTTCTCTGATCTAGATCAAGATCAATACAGCAGCGAGTTCTTTTTTAATCCCTTACACAAAATGCCAACAAGCCTTTATCCACATTGGTTTAAAATAGAATTGTCATTAATTTCTCATTAGCCAACTTATCTAAACCGCTGTGATAGCCTAACACAAACTAAACACCAGTATGTATAAACCTTTCTATCGTTTTCGTTTTCGTAATTAGCCTAAATAACACAAGGCCTATAATGCCGCTAGAAAGGCAACCTACTTGAGACAGGTTAAGCCAGCGGGTATTAATCTGCAATGGAAACGCACTGTCGGTGTCTATAATTTATATATATTTATATATACATAGTTCAAACTTGGTCTTACCTCGCCTGCTAGTGTTAGGGCCTGTTGAAGCTGGCGTAACCTCCTGTCAGATCTGCCGTGCATTGACCTGATTCCAGACTACAGACTTGTATCATAGTACATACATACATGGTTCCAGGCTATTATTGCATTTCAGGTTTTGATAGAAGTTAAAGTTTTTGTAACTTTTAAGATACTTATTCTTGTTACCTTAACGCGCTAGGCTATCAGAGAGTAAAGAAATAAATTTACTTTACTTAGACCCTACCAATTAGTCACAGACTACAGCGATATATGATATTTATGATTTATGATACATTCACCAATCATATGGCCACAGGCTGAGAGGTCCCAGTTATGTACGCTTAGGCCACATGACATGATGTCACATTCTAGACGCAAACATGACATGATGTCACATTCTAGACGCAAACATGACATGATGTCACATTCTAGATGCAAACTGGACATGATGACATGATGTCACATTCTAGATGCAAACAGGACATGATGTCACATTCTAGATGCAAACTGGACATGATGTCACATTCTAGATGCAAACATGACATGATGTCACATTCTAGATGCAAACATGACATGATGTCACAATCTAGATGCAAACTGGACATGATGTCACATTCTAGATGCAAACATGACATGATGTCACATTCTAGACGCAAACTGGACATGATGTCACATTCTAGACGCAAACTGGACATGATGTCACATTCTAGACGCAAACTGGACATGATGTCACATTCTAGATGCAAACATGACATGATGTCACATTCTAGATGCAAACTGGACATGATGTCACATTCTAGATGCAAACCACAAGTTAACCGTTTATATTTCTCTCTTAGACTAACGTCTCTTATATTTTTAAGGAAGATCCTATAAACGAAGGGCTCCCAGAGACCGGACACAGTAGAGAAAAGCAAGGCGACACACCGAGGATCGAACGCACAACCTCTGATTCGAAGCCTCGTCATCTAGCATGAGTTGACAACCTCCTATCCCACTTTTTATCTATATTAAATCTGTCTTTATTTTCCTTTACTAAATATAAACCAATACAATATGTTTTATCTGTTACTTTGACGTGAAAATCATACAAATTTAATGTTTGGCTAACTGAAAGATCAAGTTATATAGAATATTTAAAAAAAGAAGTACGTATAACCGTGAAAGATACGCTAGATTTTGCTAATAATTATGTATAGCCTCTGGTAGTATAATCATTTTAAGGGGTCATAACTCATGAAAAGTTTATATCCAGATCAGGAATGTTCAAGAAGACAAGAACGAGGAGATTTTTTTTAAATATAATTTATACTGAGGTAGAAGAGGTTTGTAAAAAAAACAACCAAACACACTCTAAAAAGACAAAATGAAACAACAAAACAAACAAAAAACCCACACAAAAAAAAAAAATAAAACCGGTAAATCAAATGATAGAAAAAAAAAGATTTTAATTTGCAGACAAAAACACTGATCATTTTTAGCATACTTGCCTTTATTTTAACATGATTTTTTATGTAAACAAAGCGAAAATGTCCCTTATCCTTTATGCATGGTTTTCTATCACCACCACACGTTTCCAAAAGTACATTTTTCTCTTCATATCTTTATTGTTTCACTTTTATTCGTTACCTTCACCGTGATAAATAATTTGTTCTTCTATTTCTCAATTTCTTACAAACTGTCTTCCTAGAAATTGTCTTTTTCTTTTTCATTGCTATTTATTTTGTATGCTTTCTCCTCATCTCTCTTATTCTATTTTCTCTCTTTCTATCTCTCCCTCTTTCCGCGCTTTCTTCGTATTTTAAAATCTTTACGCATATTATTTTTTATGCTCTGTCATTCATCATTTAACACATTATCTTTTTCCTCTTTATTTCCTAAACTCCCCGTCTCCCTCTCTCTCTTTCTCTCTCTCTCTCTCTCTCTCTCTCTCTCTCTCTCTCTTTCTCTCTCTCTCTCTCTCTCTCGCTCTCTTGATGGATTGCGGCTCCTTTTAAATTTAAAATTTCTAAACAACAATGCTTCTTTCTTTTCCGTCATTCATGTTTACGATACTTCTATAATAATATGTCGTATTTTATACCTCTTTGTGTTTTCTTGGTAATTAACTCCCTTCTCTTCCTGTATACTTTACATGTTCACGTATTCCTTTTTTACCCTCTAGATAATGCTCTCGACAGTTGACATCGTTTCTGCACACATTCAATGGAGAAGAAAACACGTAAGAAAAAAAAACGTCACAAGCAAACGGGTCTTTGGCACCAAATAAATATTACGGATTAAAACTCTTTTGGTTGTTCTTGTTCTATACCAGCACTATCAGCCACCGAATGAGTTTGTTTTTACGGCACTCCAGCACGGTAACGTCAATATTGCGCCCATGATGTCCTTAGACAGTTAATTAATACATTATACTAGTAGCAACGGTGACTCCTTCATCTCTCTGAATAGTAAAAGCGTGAGTGAGTGAGTTTGTTGTTACGGTACGTTAGCACGGCAACGGCTATATTGTGCCATGACGTCCTTAGACAGTTAAGGCTAGTACTTTTAGCAACGGTGACTTCTTTATCTCTCTGAATAGTAAAAGCATACACATTTTGTGTAAAAAGTTGGTTAAAAGTAAAGGGTATATACAGTAGTTTAAAAGATTCATGTGTAGAATTATCACAGTTAAATTTTTATTTCATTACACCAATGTCCTTGAGGTACCTCAGTAGGCGCTGAGGACTAACATAAGTAAATATGCTCTCTAGTGGATTGGAAGCCAGGTACAGATTTTTTTACAGGTAAAAAAACGGACAGTCAACCAGAATGTGACTTATGAACAATTGACAGTTGCAGGTTTGACACGGTGAATGCTATTCACCTCTCAATAGAAAGGCGTGAGTAATATGAAAATGTCAAAGTCGGACTCGATCAAGCACCACCTGGTCTCGTTGTCTAGCCTGAGAAATTCCTGACCAGTGACCTAAAAGCGGCTGGACACAGTGTAATTTCTTGGTTGTCATATTGTTCCATCGAGCCTTCCAGTTTTCTCTTATGTGTATAATTGGCTCTGTATCTGATACTGGTATCTGCACCTGAGTAGGTTCAAGTTTGAACTCGATTTTGGCGAGCTCATCAGCCATTTCATTTTCTTCAATTCCAACACGGCTGGGAATCCAGCATAGAATAATTCGATTGTCAATTTCTGCAGTTCGTGAATATTTTCCAAAATGCTAAGCATCTTTTTTTTTTAGGTTTGCCTCCCCCACCGCTTTCACGACAGAGAGCTAGTCAGAGAGGATTAAAAAATTGTATTTTCTTGAGGCAGAGACAGTCTCGAGTGCCATGCACAGTTCCACTGCCTCCGCAGTAAATATTGACGCCTTTGCACTCATACCGCAGCACGTGTAATTGAATGCCATTATAATGAAAAAAAAAACACAACGACAACAACAACATAACATTAAGTCTCAAACTAAAAGAAAAAAATCCACCAAACTTTAAAAATGCTAGACACTATACACCACTAAGGACTGCGTCTCAGCCTCGGAACCTTTCATACCACGCCGGTAGAAAGCCTTTACGTAGCTGCAGACGAACCATGTTTGTCAGAAAGAAGGAAAACTATCCTTACAATGATGCCGTCAATCTAAAATCTCATCCTGACAATCCTGCTTTTCACCTTGTTATCAACCCAATTTATGTAGAAAAAATCTGGAAATCGACTCAGATACTAACTCTATTCAAGAAGCCACATTTTCGGAAATCCCTCCCTGGACGCTGGAAAGACCAGGAAGCATTCTTGACCTGGCAGCTCTCCAGGACAAAACCCCTCCAGAAGTATATAGAGAAAAGTTTAAACAAGTCATAGAAAATCATTTCGATCATTATCTACTTTTAACTGACGGGTCTAAAGATGAGACCTGTGTCGGATCTGTCTGCCACTCATCATCAGCAGATAAAATAATGCTGCGGTGTGAGTGCAAAGGTCTCAATTTTTACTGCGGAGGCACTCGAGACTGTCTCTGCCTCAAGAAAATACAATTTTTTAATCCTCTCTGACTAGCTCTCTGTCGTGAAAGCGGTGGGGGAGGCAAACCTAAAAAAAAAAGATGTTTAGCATTTTGGAAAATTTTCACGAACTGCAGAAAATTGACAATCGAATTATTCTCTGCTGGATTCCCAGCCGTGTTGGAACTAAAAGAAATGAAATGGCTGATGAGCTTCCACTGTGTTAAACCTACAACTGTCAATTAATCATTAGTCACATTCGTGTTATCTGTCCGCTTTTCTGCCGGGAAAGAAATCTGTACCTGGCTTAAAAGCTACTAGAGAGCATATTTACCTATGTTAGTCATCAGCGCCTTCTGAGGTACCTAAAGGACATTGGCGTATATAATAAAATGTAACTGTGATAATCCTACACATGTATCTTTTAAACGGTTGTATATACCCTTTACTTTTTACCAAACATTTTACGCAAAATGTGTATGCTCTTACTACTCAGAGGGATAAAGGACTCACCGTTGCTGCAAGTATAATGCATTAACTGTCTTAGGAAATCATGGGTACAACATAGGCGTTACCGTGCTGACGTGCCGTAAAATCAAACTCACCTATTTGGTGTGAAAGGCGTATCCGACGTTTTAGTCTCGTGTTTTCTTCTCCATTGAATGTGTGCAGAAACGATGTCAACTGTCGAGAGCATTATCTAGAGGGTAAAAAAGGAATACGTGAACATGTAAAGTATACAGGAAGAGAAGGGAGTTAATTACCAAGAAAACACAAAGAGGTATAAAATACGACATATTATTATAGAAGTATCGTAAACATGAATGACGGAAAAGAAAGAAGCATTGTTGTTTAGAAATTTTAAATTTAAAAGGAGCCGCAATCCATCAAGAGAGCGAGAGAGAGAGAGAGAGAGAGAAAGAGAGAGAGGGAGACGGGGAGTTTAGGAAATAAAGAGGAAAAAGATAATGTGTTAAATGATGAATGACAGAACATAAAAAATAATATGCGTAAAGATTTTATATACCAAGAAAGACTGGAAAGAGGGAGAGATAGAAAGAGAAAAAATAGAATAAGAGAGGTGAGGAAAAAGCATACAAGATAAATAGCAATGAAAAAGAAAAAGACAATTTCTAGGAAGACAGTTTGTAAGAAATTGAGAAATAGAAGAAAAAAATATTTATCACGGTGAAGATAACGAATAAAAGTGAAACAATAAAGATATGAAGAGAAAAAATAATGTACTTGTGGAACCGCGTGGTGATGATAGAGAACCATATAAGAAGCATATATGACATGTTGGCTTTGTTTACTTGAAAAAAAAACAAGTTAAAATAAAGGCAAGCATGCTAAAAATGATCAAAGTATTTTTGTATGCACATTAAAATCAGTTGTTTTTTTGTATTGTTTCATTTCCTTTTTTTTGTTTAGTTTTGTTTTGTTGTTGTTGTTTTTTTTGTTGTGTTTTTTTGTTGTTATATTTTGTATTTTTATAGTCTGATTGTTTTTTACAAACCTCTTCTACCTCAGTATAAATTATATTTAAAAAAAATCTCGTTCTTTTCTTCTTGAACATTCTTGATTTGCATATAAACATTTCATGAGTTATGACCCCTTTGTAAAAAAATGACAAGAATTTACTACCAGAGGCTATAGTAATTAGGAAAATCTAGCGTTGCTGATACTACTACAGAACTGTCTTTCACGGTTATACGTACTTCTTTTTTTAAATATTCTATATAACTTGATCTTTCAGTTAGCCAAACATTAAATTTGTATGATTTTCACGTCAAAGTAACAGATAAAACATATTGTATTGGTTTATATTTAGTAAAGGAAAATAAAGACAGATTTAATATAGATAAAAAGTGGGATAGGAGGTTGTCAACTCATGCTAGATGACGAGGCTTCGAATCAGAGGTTGTGCGTTCGATCCTCGGTGTGTCGCCTTGCTTTTCTCTACTGTGTCCGGTCTCTGGGAGCCCTTCGTTTATAGGATCTTCCTTAAAAATATAAGAGACGTTAGTCTAAGAGAGAAATATAAACGGTTAACTTGTGGTTTGCATCTAGAATGTGACATCATGTCCAGTTTGCATCTAGAATGTGACATCATGTCCAGTTTGCGTCTAGAATGTGACATCATGTCATGTTTGCATCTAGAATGTGACATCATGTCATGTTTGCTTATTATTATTATTATTATTGTTTTATTATTATTATTATTATTATTATTATTATTATTATTATTATTATTATTATTATTATTATTATTATTATTATTATTCCTTTTATCTTTCTCAGATCCGTGAGCACTGCCCTGTAACACCCATCATACTAGTCGGAAACAAGATTGAAATGCGAGGAGACAAGACAACTCTAGCGCAGCTAACGCTTAAAGGCGTACTACCCATTATAACAGAGGAAGGGAACTCACTCGCGACCAGTCTGCGCTTAGACGGGTATCATGAATGCTCGGCTAAGACGTGGGAGAACATCCATGCCCTGTTTGTACGTGCTACACGTGTAGCGGCAGAGAGCGCGACAAACAGACAGGGAAAGAAGAAGTGACAACACGACTAGTGAATCAGTGTTCATATAAATTTTCTATGCTAACCGGCTTTCATTCATAACAAAATCTTCAATTTTGTGATAATTTATGATGGGGATTAGTTCATTGTGACGATAATAATGTGATATTGGGAGAGAGAGAGAGAGAGAGAGAGAGAGAGAGATAGAGTTGTTGAGTTGGTTTAACGTCCAACACAGCACTATATAGGCTATATTGTGGACGGGTCCCAAGACGGACGTCTGACAATTTTATGTGCTGCCACACACGAGACAGGGCGGGGATACCATGACTCCTGTCTCAGCCGGCACATTATGACTGACACCACCCAACCAGTAGGGAACGCAACAGCCGGATTCGAACTCGGGACCTTTTGCGTCGGAAGCCGATGTTCTACCCCTGGGCCACCGCGCCCTAAGAACGAAAAACAGTGGAGACTGTAGTGGGGAGGAGTAAGAAGGAAACCGCGCCCCTGAGAGAGAGAGAGAGAGAGAGAGAGAGAGAGATGGGTGGGGGAGGGATGGAAAGCTAGTGAAACAGACAGACAGAGACGTGATAAACAGACATTTAGACTAATAGACAGACAGATAAACAGAAAACAAGTCCATTTAACAAACTTAGGCAGCTCAATTTTTCATGTTTACAATGGTACTTTATATCGGGGAGAAACGTGTATATTGAATAAAGGAAGGAATGAGTTTATGATATCTGCTTAGTAAGTGCTGTAGTAGATCTTAATTCTGTTACATTCTATTTTTTTAAAACAGAGTGCGGGCTTAATTTTCAACCTTAGTTGTGGGTTAGTGATTACCTATTTTAATATGAAAAATCGGTTGTTTCAATTTCCAAGTCTTACGTAAGCTCTGAGTCTTAAAAATTTCCTTTATTTGCGTTTAAATATTGGATAAAAAAGTGTGGATTGGATTTTTTTTAATGTTGTCACCACTCCATTTTCAGAGTGATTATTACTAATCTTAATGAATGTCTCGTTTTCAAATGCATTGGTCTTTCATTAATTAATCAAACGCTCAACGAATTAAATTGATTATTTCAATATTACTTTTCATATAAGATGGTCTGGCAGAGCCATACACTCTAATTCGAGTTTAGATTGTATGAGAGATCGATAGATGCTAGGGTACTAGGGTATTTTTCTTCCACTGAGTGGTGATTGATTCATTCCGACTACAGTCTACTTAAATTTGGATATAAAAGGTTATATCAAGAACTAAGATATATTTTTAGGTAAAAAATTAACATCCAAAAAGTCGTTACTGGATTTACGTCCTGCCGTTCTCAGTGTTTAACAGTTGTTACTCATGTTATGACTGTTTGGTTTCGAGATTTTATTCTAAAAATATTGTATTCTCTGTCGCGGGAAAACTACTGTAGCTATACGCATATAAACTCAAAGAAAAACGTCCATTGCGTTTTAATGACTGCATGCGAAAATTCACAGCAATATGCCCACCAGTTTAAAAATTAAACAGTTTTTTTTTCGCCTCCTGAAGAGTGGAGATCTTGATGTACGTCTCTTTGGCTCCCTACCAACGTTATAATTTTTATTTTGAAAAACACCAACAACGCTTTTTATGAAGCCAGAGAACGTGGGTAATTTGATATGTGGCTAAAAAAAGCGGACACCTACGTCCTTGAGGCACGAGTAATTGAAGGTCATTAAAATGAAAAAAAAACCCAAACAACAACAACATGACATTTTTTACGTCTCAAACTAAGAAAAATCCACTAAACTTTGAAAAGTAACATTAAAAGAATAAATTTAATTCGTTGAGCGTTTGATTAATTAATGAAAGACCGATGCACTTGAAAACGAGAGACATTCATTAAGATTAGTAATGATCACTCTGAAAATGGAGTGGTGACAACATTAACCAAATTCCAAACCACACTTATTTTTATCCGATATTTAAACGCAAATAAAGGACATTTTTAAGACTGCAGAGCTTACTGTAAGAATCTTAGGAAATTGAAACAAACCGATTTTTCATATTAAAATAGGTAATCACTAACTCACAACATAGGTTGAAAAAATAAGCCCGCACTCTTGTTTCAATTAAATAGATGCAGTAACGGAAAACAGAGATTAAGATCTACTATCAGCACTTACTAAGCAGCATATCATAAACTCATTCCTTCCTTTTATTACACATACACGTTTCTTCCCGATATAAAGTACCATTGTAAACAGAAAAATTGAGCTGCCTAAGTTTTTGTTAAATGGACTTGCTTTCTGTTTATCTGTCTGTCTATTAGTCTAAATGTCTGTTTATCAGCCTGTCTTTCTGTCTGTTCTCTCTCTCTCTCTCTCTCTCTCTCTCTCTCTCTCTCTTTTTCTCTCTCTCCCTCTCTCTCTCTCTCTATCACTCTGTC
>RQTK01000697.1:241143-272891 GCA_003991915.1 Elysia chlorotica | reverse complement strand
TGCTGAAATGTGGTTCTCCAGGCATCTTCTAAGGAGAAGTTGGAAAGAGCAGACAACAATATTCTCAAAGAACTAAAAGTGCCAAGATTTCTCTGAAGTGCCATAAAGAAAAGAAAAATATTACTTTTTTGACATATCTGAAAATGTTCATGTATGCTAATAAAAGATGCCATAGAGGAAAAGATTGGATGGCAGGAGGGGTAATGAATGTCCTAAAGTATTACACATGGACAACAGCAAGGAAAGAACTAGACGAAATAGCACAGAGGTATACATCTTCACTGAAAGAGAAGTATGAAGATCTGTAGTACAGAATGCAGTGCGGGCAGCAAGTATTTCTACAAATGATGCTGGATAGTTAGTGATTGAGTAAGGTTAAAATCGTTATTTGGGACTTTTATAATATATGAAGGAAACAAAAAACAAGCAATAAACTCTTAAAAAAAAAACACAACTCCCCCCCTCCAAAAAACTTACAGGCTCACTCTTGATCTTAAAGGTGCCATCGTCATACAGAAAAGAAACCACGTAGTTGCCAACTTTGTCAGGGACTAGGCATTTTCTGCGGGAAAAATTGAAAATTGATTTTCAGATTAATCCTTCTTTGGTTTCAACTCCCCATATTTACCTAAACTGAGTCCAGAGCTTTCTGTTGAGCCAAAGATTGGACACGAGCTGAAGATCCATTCTTAGTATCAGTCCAGAGTCGTATTGACTGAGCTTTTTGGCTTCTGATCACTTCTTATCAACAGACATACAGCTGATACTTACTACTCAGCGAGAGAAAACTATTTTTTTTCCTCATATTTTATCCCCTTTGAAATGTGGGAATTATATAGCCAATGCTGAAAAAAAAATAGTACATAGGACACAAATTGGATATTGACTTCAGTCTTAAAACACTTCTGACCTGATCTCTGTATAAGATGTGTGGCACCTCCCTGGTTAGCTTTAACTCAGCTTGGCCATTGTGAGCAACCTGCACTGTTTATATCTCAGTGAGCAGCTCATAGTCTTTTACCTGTCCACTGGGATTTGAGTTTTAGAATTGCCTTTGGGTGAAAAGCTCTCAGAACAATGAAAATTTCATGAATTTGTGATCAATTTGTCCCCTCTCACAATTAGGAGATTATAAAGATAAATTGCAATACCCTACTAAAAAGAAAACCTACTTGAAAATATATGATCCAGGACCTGTCTTAACAACAGTTTGAGCTTGTACAGAAGAAAACTGAGGGGAAAAAGTAAAAGAAATTCATAATAAAGAATCAAAGGTCTTTAATATCAGATGCATCAGAATTTTACATTTTCTGGGCTCGAATGTCCAATTAACCATAAAAATCTAGTATACATCAATAGCGCCCAAGTTTGACAACCATAAAAACATTTTTTTACAATTACTCATACATAAAATAAACATTAAATTTCCAACTTTGCCTCCAGGTTGCTCGATTTGACATTATTAACACTTAAAACTGCCATTGAAATTCATACACTTTTTAAAAGATATGCTGTTTTACTTAAATCTTTGTAAATCCTCAATTAGAAAATGATACCTTTTCTACACTTTGGGTTTTTAAATGCATAGCACAGATATACACTTTTCAAACCATATAAATCATAATGAGGTATTTGAAGGAAGAAAAAAGTGTATTCAAACAGTAAAATAAATTGAAATTTTGTTGTATCATTAGCTCATATATTTACTTGAGGCAGTATCAATTTACCTGCATGGATAGACAATCTGAGCTGGCAGATTTCAGTACTGCTCCTGTCTCTGATTTGATTTCTACTGTGAAATCTGTAATGAAACAAAGAACAAAATTATGAAAAATATGAAAACAATACACTTTCTATCTGACAAAGTTGACGACATATTGCACACTTATTAGAATAGACAAACACATTTCAGGTATTTGATTGTAATGAAATAGTAGAAAGGAAATAGTTTTCCAATTTAAATTTCGTCCCAGCAAAATAAGCTTTGATTCATATGCAACTTTATCTCCTTACCCCATTCCTCCCATCCAAAAATGAATTATACATATGAATAACTCAGTCTAACAACAGGCAATGTCACAAATAAATTCCCACATTTTTTCTTCATTTTTAAACCTGAACTATTAAACGTCTTTGAAATTTGTTCTGGTTTCTATTGTGTTATTATTTAAATAACCAAAGTTTAATTAATTAGTAGTTTATTTTACATAGTTCTTCAGCTAAGCCCTTCATATACCAATATCATTTCGGATGTCTATCCATGGTGAAGTTGAAATCAAAATGTGACGATTTATTTTAATTAAATAAAAAATAAAAAAGTATTATTCAGACAAAATACAAAAATCAATTCTTTAATTTAACCCAACAGTAAAAAAAAAAGGTGAGATTTTCCATTGTGCTAGCCCAGTGATCATATTCTCTATCTTTGAAGAGGTTCAGCCTCACCCAGCGTGCTATGCCCCGCCTTCACTGGTGACCCGATCTGGCCACAGGACACGTCCAGGGCCACAGGCTTCAGCGGGTTTGCCTGGATGATCACTTGTAGCGCTGGACCAGTCAGTATCGATCGGCCCACCTGAACCTTGGGCCGGATCTCATAGGTTCCCCTGACAAGACACAAAAGTTAATCAGGTACAGACCTGCCTACAGACTCCTTAAAACCTAAAAAGAAATTGAAAATCTCTGCTTGACAAAATACCACTGCTTTTTTTAAAGAAAGATATAAAGGAAAAAAAAATTTGAAATCATCGAATGTATTATCTTGATGGTTATAACATGTCTCCATGTCCAAAGAGGTTTGTGGGACTTTAGATAATAAATTTAGTAAAACTAATTAAACAAAAGACCAGTAGGGGTAAATTGCAAATTAAATAAGGTTGCACACATTTTGAAACAGTTTTTATTTTAATAGAAAGATTTAACGCAGAAAAAAATCTTGGATACCAGCTACAAGAAAGGAAACTTTTTGATTTACAAACCCTGTTATAATGGTATCAATCATTGAGAGCTAAAGATAAATCATACAGCTAACCATAGAGAGGCTAACAAATCATAGATTTGTAAAATGAACTCTACAGTAATGATTTAACTTTA
Source organism: Elysia chlorotica (assembly GCA_003991915.1). Taxonomy (NCBI): domain Eukaryota; kingdom Metazoa; phylum Mollusca; class Gastropoda; family Plakobranchidae; genus Elysia; species Elysia chlorotica. The sequence continues at coordinate 269,798 of RQTK01000697.1, read as the reverse complement.
GATTTAGAGTTCAAAATTAGACTGGTGCATTGGACATTTTACTGATTCTAAGACAATAAAATGGCTGCAGGGTTTGTAAACAAAGACATTATAATAACCCTATTAAAAAAAATTGAAGGAATAATATGATGGTGATAAAAGAATAAGTATAGTACAGTTTTCTCAGCAGTGTATCCCAGTTGCATGAAAAGTTAAGGTTTAACGTGGTAAAGGTCTAGATCTATTCGTCAGCAACTAGGCTATAGCTAGCACTGTGCATGTAGTATATTATATGAGGACAGTGGCGTGTGAAGTCCAACCTGCCCTGTGTCATCAAGCGATGGATAAACAAGAAAGCCAACCTTTGATGCAGATTGGTGGCTTCTGCATCCGTACCTCAGATTATTGCAAGCATAAAAGGACCACACTCTAAAATCTGAGGCGGGGTCACCCATTTCGAGCTATATCATTGCTTGCATGTAGACACAACATGCACATCCCTAGGCACTGATCACAAGCACCAGTGACATAGAGTCGGGCCATAGACCACAGGAACGTGAAGCGCTGTGACTGATTGTTCAGAGAAGGACTTTAAAAAAGGGTAATGCCATAGCACAGCTCTAAAACAGGTTCACCGATGCCTTCAAAGTAGAAAGATATAAAAACCAGTGATATACTCTTCCGGTTAGATAAGAACCATGACCAGGTCTAGCCCCCATCAAATATAACCGAGTTCTTATATGCAACACTATGGCGAATCCTTTCTTCTTTAACTTATAATATAATAGTCCCTGACACAGCATTGAAATCATTAATCAATGCAAAGTGATGCTTTGCAATGCAGAAACCAATTGGGTATAGCTCTATTGAACACAACCTAAACGGGCAATTATGATAGGACGTTAGTATAAAAAAAAGTTGACTATCGCTATAATATACATTAAATCAACTAATGGTACTAGTTATTGTATTGAATAAGTGAAAATGAAAGTACCTTATGATGGGATAGATAATATTGATAGTCCTATATTGTTTGTATAAAGTCTATTTTGTTGGGCCATATCTGAGCCAGTGGCTTGAAGCTGAAGTTATAGACCTACGGTTTTCAATTCACCGTAATACATGGACATGAATGGAACAAAACTTTATTTACCAATTTATCATGTCAGTTCCTTAACATGAGGCTTGTTGTAGAAATCAAACAACTTATCATTTATTTACTTTCTGCATAATATTGAAAGTATATTTTAAGCAAAGTTGAGATATGTTTTTATTTCTTTATTCCTTGTGCTGAAATAATTTAAGCTAAATTTTTGTAAACGTCTGAAGACCATCCAACTGCTGTTTAGATCACACTGTTTCAAGGATAATTCCTTTTTATAAGTATCATCAATAGTGAAAAACAATGAAATTTGAAGAAGAAAGATAAGTTGTTGTTTTTTTAAATAACTCACAAAGGTCCACTAAAAGTCAAAATGTTAAAATGTGCACTTCCGTTTGCATCAGTCATCACCGGATTTGAGGAAGGCTTTATCTGTAAATGATTTTTTTTTGTAAACAAGGAAAAAAAAAAGAAAAAAAAATTCATAAAGAATAGAAAAATTAACAGTGCAAAAAGACATATCACTTTATTCTCCTATAGCACTATTGTGAGAAAATAATGTGTTTCATTTCTTCATTTTAACAATATATACCACTATAAATGTGTTCCAGGTATATTCAATTCTACATCTGTCAAAGTGTATATAAAACTATCTTATTTAATGGGGTTTTTTTTTAACTCAAGTTCAGAGACCTGCTACGACAATATGAAAGTTACCCTCATACATTGATAATTTTTTACAAGCCTTTTTAGAAATATCAATGATAACTAAACCATCAAATCATTGACTATACTAACTAGCATTTCTTTTACAAATGTTTAAGTCATATGGAAGATGGTGTGAACTCCTGTTTTCCTTGATTTTTTATCATCCTGTGAACTTCACAGCACCCGGCTAGGTACCAACAGAGGGCCAGCACTACAATACCACTTTCACATTTTTTTAAACAATTATTCCATCCTTCTTTACTCATAGTAGCACATGAAAGTAGTCAGTCATGGCAGATGGAATACATATTTAACATTGAGAATACAAAAATCTTTGTCTAACTTAAGATGAATTAAGAAAATTTTTTTTTTATAAAATTGAAACATGGCTTATTTACTACCTACTTCAACTTTTATTGTACATAGAGATTAAATACTATAGCTTTAAATTAAAAATAAAAATTTTCATAGAAATTTCGTGCAATTGCTCAAATATGCATTTCGACTATTTAATAAGTGGGGACCCATAAAACCCCACAACTTACAGAAACGTGTACAAAACACGACATATATTTATAATATTCATCCTATTCCCACCTTAAGCTTGTTGTCCTTGGAGGTGAAGGTGGTGGGGATGTTTCTTATGTTGCACTGATTCCCAACAGAGTCAAACAAAATCACCCTCAGTGGTTTGGATACAGGCTGGTCACTGTGGACACACAGGGGCTGGGAAGAAAAAAACAAAATATATAATACCACAAATTTGTTTTACTAATGTTATATAATGAAATTTAATGCTGTTTATACCTGGAGCCTGTCCCAACTTTTCTTTTCTATTGTATATGTATATATACAATGAAAGAATTTAGGCTCAATTCAGTTCAATCATTTACTATTCACTACCTTGTGCCACGTTTAAGAAGATGGAATTGATCCTCTCACAAAAAGGAGAAGCAGTAATTACTGAAAGGCCAGTGGAAATTCTATGACAAAGTTTTTTCCTTTTTAAAGAAAAATCATATTCAGGGTGGTACGGTGCAAATGAGATGATGAATACATTTTACGATTTATTTTGTCTATCTTTCAGAGATGCTACCTAGAGAAATCTGATTTATCATTAAATGGAAAATTTAAAAAAAGATAAATAACCCAGAGGAATCAGACTCAAAGAAGGAGGGTTTCAGTCTAAAGGCGGTGATAGCCCTGGCATAATAAGATCCTTGAATCTAGATAGTATATGTAGGGCAAAATAGTTTAGCAGAAAAGCATGTGGCTTCAAACCAGATATCCAGATTGGGCAGCCTTAATTGCTACTGGTTGTCAGTGTTAGTATAATTTGAACAGCTGACACAGAAGTTCTGGTATTCTCCCAATGCACATTAATAATTGCCAGACTTAAGTCTTAGAAGATTAAAACTCAGAAAGAACTTAGAATTTGACACCCTAGAAGAGGAGTCTGACAACATCCCAGAAGAAGGGCCTTAAATCCTTAAAGCTTACATACCTGTTCAACATCCCAGCCCTCAATCTTGAGATTTGAGGGTGGCCCAGCCATAACTCGACACTTGACTAAGCTGACCAGATCATGTAGAGTAACTTGCACTTCTTTCTCGCCCACCTCGCTGAAAACAATATTAGAAATCTCTGCTGTCGTCTGAAGAGGGGAAAAAAAAGAATTTCATGTTATCATCATGTTTTTTACATTTTTTTTCTTCTTTCTTTTTTTTTTTCCATTTGTCTTCCCATATACTTCGGCTCAATTTTGCTGTGGTTCTTAATAAACAAAAAAGTAGCAATAATAATACTTTTAAGTACCACATTGGCTTGTAACCCAGTGATGTGGCTCAATGATAGAGGCGTATAAAAATAAAAACAATTTTTAAAAAGTTAGACATATCACAGAGTGAGTCTGGTCAGACTTAGCCACAACAAAAAAAGAGATAAATGAAGAGGAGCTATTAATGCAAGGCGCAAAATATGAACTGGAACGATGAAATAATTACAATTAACATTTCTGGTAATTTTTTTCTGCCCTAATCTCAATAATGAAATATTCCTTGAGTAAGTCATAGACTCCTATGATGAGATCACTAGGCACATTGCAAATCTAAATTCTCTAGGTAACTAGATTTACAATCTTATGATGTTACTCACCGAAGACAAGACAGAGACCACAGCTCCAGGTTGCAGAGAGGTCCCTGTGATTTTCATCCCTTTAGTATTAGGAATCTGAAAAATTTGATTGAGTTCATTATCAAAAATGAAAAATATTTTTGATTAACCAAATTCAATTCATGAAATTGTTCATGCTGTAAGCTTAGAGTAATGTTCATACTTATAGATTGGAACTATTCTAATGCAGATTAAGAGTTGGCCATTGCCAAAAAGATATAAAGAGAAATAGCTGTGGACTAAATCTGAGGCTTTGGAAATGTCAAATTTGTGAACAAAATCTGTATTGCGTGAAAGCAAACAAAGAAATTCATCACACAATAATACAAAATTACTTTAATGTGCAGTCAGTATCCTTGCTAGTAAATACATAATTTTTTTAATTAATTGACATTTGAAATGATAAATTCTACATATGGTGCAACAATAATGTAAAATATCAATACAACCCATCAAAATAGAAAAACAAACATTCTTATGTTTCATATATTGCAGATACCTAAAGCAGCTTTTATTTTTTTTACAAATTTTCAAGAATTCCGAGCTAAGCAAAAGAATAATACTGGATCTATAGATTTTCAACACAAAAAAAAGCACTTTTGAAAACATTTGCCGTCAAGATATACAAAAATATCTTTCAAACGTATAGCTTTGTTTTTAGTTGCAAACTTTAACTGGTCAGTAAATTTTGATCGACTAAGAAAGAAGATCTGCTAGCTCCTCTTTGTCTCTGTGGGACAGTAGGTACAGTTTTCAGAAGGTAGTCTTTGAGTCAGTTTAAAATACAACCAAGTTGATGACAAAGAGCTTTAAAACAAAACAGAACAGAAAAAAGCAAAGAAAGAAAAGAACAAACTAACTGCCAAGCAAGCAAGCAACCTATCACACTGTCAGAATCTTACTTGAGCTTCATTTCCAAACTTGTCTTTAAAACGGACAATGATGCGGCTTGGGTGCGGCAAGCACACGGTACAGGTGGCGTCTCCAGACAGCTTGCTCTCCATCTGGGTTGCTGGACCTGCAATGGCACTGAGAGCGAGAGCAAAAAACGTAAGCTTTGATTATTTCAACACAAATCAAATGTCATGTTTTGTAGCCTGTTTTTATGTCACGGGCACTTCATTTTCTTAATAGTGAAAATGGACATTTGATGAATACATACAATTTCAAAGGAGGAATAAATACAATTTTAAAGAAAGATTCCCACTAAAATTATTTTAATTTGGAATTAAAAAAAACAAAAAACAAAACAAAACCCACAAAAACTTGGGGTACTTTTTTGGATATACAATTTTAAAATGCCTCTTGCACTTTCTTCAAAATCAATTTGGGAACCATCTTTTTCTGTAAGTCAAAATATGGTGCACCAGCTGAGGAATAAAACTCTGGCTTGTCAGCCCAGCGCTCCACCTACTAGCCATGTAGTAGCCTTCTACATTTTTTAAAAGGTGAGGTTTGGCATTTATCTAGCCTAGCCATAGAGAAGACAAAAGGAATCTGAAGTACCTTGGGTAATGTTAGCTTGTTAAAAAGATATTAAATTCATACAGCATTATTCTTCAATAAACTTGGAACGTAAAACAAAGAGTAATTATCTAGGCTAGTGCTATGAGTAACTATTTATTGAACTAAAGCAACTGGCTTCATTCAAAGGGGTTCAAAATTTATCCACATTCAGATTAGAAAACCATCTTCATTAGTATTGTGGTTTTATGTTCTTAATAAACATAGATTGCAAAGCCAGTGAAAAGATCCCAAAAAACCTTGCTATGTATAAAACATGTCCATATTTTTATGTTCTGATAGTTAACTAGTTTTATCTCCACTTTGGGTAAATCTCAGAAAAATAACATCAAAGTTTTAAGTTTCTACACCTTTAAATAAAACAAAAATGTTGCATTGAAAAAAAAAATGTATGTGATTATACCAAAACCCCTGAATTTTGTGGACAGAGAACTTTTGACTTAGGAGATTTCAGCCATAGCATTGTCTGATAAATCAGTAAAAATAGAGATAGAACTAGTTATTTATTTCGGAGTCACAGTTATGGCTACAACAGTACAAGTCAACTCACAGGACACTGAACTGATGCTCCAGTCCATCTCCATCCATCACGCTGACCTGGCAATACTTCGGCTCCAGCACCGAGTGAAGGACCTTGACGGGTGGCAGAAGCTTCTTCGCAGCCATCTCATGTGCCACTTTGGGTGCCCAATTTACCTACCAGGGAGTAAAAATTAAATCAGGAAGAGCCATGAGCAGCTTGCAAGTCAAAATTGTCATCTTTTATTTTAGGATACTTTTGGATTTTACATCCCAGCGATTTCATTTGTCACTTCTGGTGCCCACTTAACCTATAAAAAAATAAGAAGAAGAAGAACGGAGATTGACTTGTAATCGCTCATCCAAGTCTTAATCTTTTGAGCGCGAGACACCAACCAATCTTTGTTGACTGTCTTGGTAATATTGGATGAATTTGATAGAAATTCAGTTTACAGCATTTTCAGCTCAGGATGCTAAGTATAGAGTCAAAATACTGCCAGGGCTCAAGGAGTTAAAAGTTATTTCTGCTTATCCATTTCACAAGTCGATTTCAGTGCCCTGTTGACCAAAAAAAAAAAAACAAAAAAAAAAAACAAACAAACAAGATAAAAGAATAATTTATAGCTTATGAATAATATAATTTTCATTCGATTTCTATGAGACCAAAAAAAAAAAAAGAAAGCTAACAAATTGTTACATGACAAAATTAATTACAATCACAAATGTGCAAGAAAATAAGAAAAAGTCTTACCTTCACTTTATTAATAAGTTTCTCGTCCATCTCAACAGGCTGACCTGCCTCATTATAAATCTCAAAGGCTGGAAAGAAGGATGAAAAGAGAGAGGTTTGATTATATCATACAATTGAAGGAACAAAATTTAAATTAATATTTCAATGAACATTTGTAGATGCAATAAATACAGACACAAGATCAAGATCTAGAGTATATAAATTACTTTTTTTTAAAGTCTCTTAGCAGCCCAGTGTACAAAAATGTTGCTTGTCTTCCTAAAACCTAATCTCCCATACCCACCCACACACACAAAGAAAAAAAAATAAAGGACATATAATTTTAGGCCCCAATATATCTGCATTTACATTTAAGTTTACTGAAAAACTTATCCCTTCAATTAAAATTAAAAAAAAAACAAATTTTGAAAAATTTTAGATTTCAAAAGAGATAAACTTCTCTCCTTATCCTTTTCCCTGAGTGTTGGCTCTACTTCATCATATGCAGGTCTGCCTATTAAGGTACTGCGTTAGAGAAAAAATTCTTTTTTTACCCTACTTTTTGGGCCGGTTTTAATCACAGTACATGTAATCAGTACATGTGTATAGGGATTGTATAGCGCTTTTCTATTAAATTTTGCTACTAAGCACTACAAACAGTGTTTTTTTTTTTTAAAATTTCCTTTACACACAATATATACAAGTATTGCTTGGATCCATTTTGACAAAATAAATAGTATAAATAATAAAATAATAAAAAGTATACTTATCATTTCTTTCCTGGAGCACTTCAACTTCAAGCAAATGTGAAGGCAGGACAGGGAGAGGGAGAGAGAGAGAGAGAGAGAGAGAGAGAGAGAGAGAGAGAGAGAAAGAGAGAGAGAAGAGGGAAGGAGAAGCAGAAAAATAAAAAGAAGCTAGACAGCGGAGTGTGTATGTGTGTTTGAGAGAGATAGAGAGAGGGCGAGGCAAAAGGTAGAGGAACAATCCGCTTTGAAAAATGCGTCGCTGCATAGGATTTTCTTTGATACCCATTATCAAGTTAGCGCATACAGAATCACTGATGAAATTTAAGTCTAGATTAGATCTAACGCGATACTAGTTCCATCTCTATAATGTCATTTGGATACAATGCAGCTCTTCTAAGACAAAAATATATAGAAGCAGGTTTCTAGATCATGAGGCTAGTCTGAATGAGACCCAAAAGATCATGAGCACATAGGTTGGCTGGCAGCTCTGGGAGAAAGTGTACTGCTATCGGTACCCTTTCAAGCATCTCAAAACCTTTGATCTAAAGATAATAAGCTTCGATAGGGAACGCCAAAAACTTTAACCTATTACAAAATATGTCGTCAAAACAAACTCGGCTTGAGTTGAATTGGATTAAAGTTTAATGGCAGCACTCTATCGGCTATATTGTGGATGGGAAAATGTAATAGGTGCGGAACTAGTCTAGTCTTGGGTCTCTTGATAAGAGGCAAACAGAGGCAGCCGCACCGCAAAAATATTACTCAGAGAAAAATCAGCCATTTCACTGCTGAATATCTTCAAAGTTTTAAAAAAATCGGTACATTCCTGTGGAAATCGGGAAATCAGGATTGATCGTGAAAATTGGTATGTACCGATCAAATTGGTACAAGCAGGCAGGACTGCATATGGCTTTACACCATAAAAAAGAAAAAAAATACATTGTGAATTGCTAAGATTTTAACCTACACAGGTTGTCTACTGCCGTCCCAGCTTCTTTCAGAATGGTCTGAGACGGGGCGATCTCTTCCTCTCGACCATTTTCTCGATAAAACACTTTGATGCTGGAAGGGCGTTTACTTGGAGTGATATAAATGGTTCTCTCCACTGCTTTCATGTTTCGTACACCCTGCAGAAAACATTTGTATTGGGCAGAGTATAATAATATAATCTAATAGATTATAGAAATATTTTGACCATATTCAAAACTTTTCTTTTCTATGTGATTGAATGATTTTTTGTTTACATTAATTATATTTCATCAGTCATTACGGTATCAAAATCTGTCAATCTAGCTTCTTATTTCTTTCTCTAATCCTAACCATACATCATGTTTCAGTGCCCTTGTTCATACATTGAAGATCTCTGTGGCTTCTAGCTTTTGAAATAAGTCAAAAAGGATATATGAGGAATATAAGTAATTTCAAAGGAGGAATATAAAAAATATCAAAGATAAATTCCCATTGAAAGTATTTTAATTTAAAAAAAAAAAAAAAAAGAAACTTGGCGTATTAGCCACCCCTCCTTCCTCCTTCTCTCCCCCAATGTATGATGTATTATATTAGGGTTAATAACATACCTGAATATCAAACAAGGCAACGACTTTCTTCTCCTCAGTCACGTGTTTAAGCAGGATGGGTTTCCCTGCCAGCGTGGCTGATCCTGTGGCGGAACAATCCACGCTGAAGCTCGGCAGACCGCTAGCGCCCGTCAACTGGATCACAGACAAACAAACATAGTAGACACATCATTTTATCTCTGGTACAACAAGTATTTTTCAATTAAATCTCAATGTTGTAGTGGTTGGTTGGTTGGTTGGTTGGGTTGGTTTAACGTCCAACAGCAGCACTATATAGGCTATATTGTGGACGGTACGAAAAAAGCTAAAAATAAACGGGGTGTATTCAACAAGAATTGCACGGCCGGGTTCGGCCGGCTTGAACCGTAACGAGGGCTGTCATGCAGGGCCGGTTTGGGCCGGGATAAACACAAGGCCCTAGGCCAAATTTCGGCCGGGTTAGGCCGGGATAAATCTAAAAGGGTTAAAGTCCATCGTCAGCACTATATAGGCTATATTGTGGACGGGCCCCAAGACTGACGTCTGACAATTTTATGTGCTGCCACACACGAGACAGGGCGGGGATACCATGACTCCTGTCTCAGCCGGTCACATTATACTGACACCGACCCAACCAGTAGGGAACGCAACCAGCCAGGATTCGAACTCGGGACCTTTTGCGTCGGGAGCCGATGTTCTACCCATGGGCCACCGCGCCCCCCTGTTGTAGTGGTGATTTGTGAACAAATTGCAAGGCAAAAAAAAAAAATTCTTTTGATGAGTTGGTAGAGTGAAGCTCTAAAAACTAATCATTTTTTTCTAAGATAAAATAGGCACAAACTTGAACTTACAAAGTTTTACTTAATTGTCTCCAAATATTATTCCAATTTAACCTGATATTGCAAACCCTGTATAGAAGGCTAAATAAAGTTTCAAAATTGTTAATGTTTTTTTTAAAATATTCTTTTGCAAGCAAAAGTGTATGTAATTCATTGCTCTAACATTGAGTTATCAAAAGGGCGAGGTAGTTCAGTAGGTAGAGCATTATGATGTTTTTATAAGAACCCAGTTTCAAATCCTGATCAGGCTATCTTTCCCTCTACTGGTTGGATTGGTGTTGACATAATGTGAACAGAAAAGAAAGTGCTATGTATCTGTGTAGTAGCGAATAAAATTGTTTAACCTTAGTTTAGAAACCATCTACAAGACAGTCTGGTTGCTGACATTGGGTCGAAACCAACCAAACAGCAGACAATATATTAAAAAACCCATGAAGCTTACCCGGGCAAGAACCGTCTGTTTGCCCCCTGAGGTGAGGTTTCCTGCAGCATCATGGACTTCCACCTTGAAAGTGGGGCAGCCTCCGTTCTCGAGCCTGGTCTCTGTCTCTGGCTGAACGTTCAGCTTAGCAGCAGGGCCTGAGGACAAAATAAAAGTAAGTAAAGTTTGACTAATTACACTTGGACAGAGTACAGGGGAACCAAGAGTTAGGGTGATCATTGTTCCAGGAAAAAGGCATTGTGAGGTATGTGCTCTGTACATAAATACATGCACAAGGTCCAATGGATCACATCAGTAAATCAAGTGCTGTGTTCTTTTAGCATATATGATCATGACCTCCTTGGTCAGTTTCAGTGCATCTATTATTTGTACTACTTTTAGCCCATAGGTTAATAACCATCTTCCCATGCTGATGCGATTTCCTTTCACCCTTCCAGTTCTTGCAATGGTAGAGTTTCACTCTTCTCATAGTATGGACAAAAAAAGTGGCCTGGTGTTTCTCTTTATGAGTATTCTTTTTGTGAGGTGCGACATTGGAAAAAGTAGTTGAAGAGGGATTGGACGATCAGAACACTTAATGATGAGGATCTAATCAAACCTAGCAGAATGAAAAATGTGTATATTAAAACACAAACCTGGGAAGAGACGTATTTTGAGTGTTTGTGACTGATCCAAGTTAGAGAGGGATATTTTTAAGTTGAACGACTGGAGGAGAAAAATGAAACAAAAAGAATTAAATCAATGTAAAGCAGTTAATAAATTGGATCATTAAAAATCAATATTAATAATGATCTTTATTTCTTAAACTTTCCCTTCGCAAAGCTCAAAGCGCTTTACAACATTTTAAGCACAATCACTAAAGTGTTTAATATAGATATTGTCATGTAGAAGCATTTTGCACACAGAAATCATTTACCTAAAAATTGAATAAACATATTATAAAATGTTGTCAAAGTTGTACACAAATAATTGTTATGGCTATAAACACATATTAAAATTTTAGGTACAAGGATATTTTAAACACATTGATCGTATTAAACATTAATATTGATCTTCTCACAAAGTGCAGGACTTATTTAAAGACTAAGATCAAATGCTCGTGTAAAATAATAATAGCAAGAAGAGAATGAACATTGTTCAAGTTGAAACTAATAGCCAACTAAGTTATGTTACAAAATCAAAGTCAATTCGTTTGAATTTTAATTTACAAATTAGACTTTACAAATATTGGCTTTAGGTTAGATTTGAAGAGTGTTAATGTATTAACACTTTTCATTTCATCAGGGATGTTATTCAAAATGTTTGCGCTTTGGAAAGAAAAGGTTCTCTGGCCCAAAATTGTTAAAGTTATATCTAGATCTCACTAGAAGGTCCTTACCAGTTGAGCATAAGGCTTTTGATGTGTGTAGCAGTATGTATAACTAAATCTTTTAGATATTCTGGAAAGTCGTACAAATATTGGCACTGAAAGAGAATAGAAGCTAACTTATAATTTATCCTAGAGCTGACTGGAAGCCCATGAAGATTTTTGAGTAAGGGTGTAAACTGTTCTTTTGTCACCTTTTTGACAATCCGAATGTTATGCGGAGGCGATAAAAAAGAATAATGTGGTCGATAGTTTCAAAAGCGGTCGTAAGGTCTAGAAGGGCTACGATTGTGACTTTCCCTTGGTCGGTGGAACTAAGAAATCAGAATTTACTTTAAGGAGGGCTATTTCAGTGCTGTGCTCACTCTTGTAAGTGGATTGAAACTTTTCTTTCAAACCATTCTCAAAAATGTAGCTCTCTATTTTGGTTTAAAACTATTTTTTCTAAGATCTTTGATAAAAAAGGAAGGTTCGAAACGTGTCAATAGTTTTTAAGTACATTTTGATCAAGGTTGCTTTTTTTTAAAAGGGGACAAACGATTGCTTCTTAAAAAGTGCTTGGAATGGTCCTGTGTTCAAGAGATTTATTTACAAAAGATTTTATGAATGGTAGAAGTATATCAATACATTCAAGAAATTGGTCACAACGGAGTGGATCGAGCTCACAGAAAGACTTTGGAGACTTAAATATGGTGTTTTTCAGTTTCTGTACTCACAGCTTTAAAATTTTGACAAATGAAACTTCCTTCAAATTTACAATGTTCTACATAAGTGTCTTAACTTCGTTAATAAATAAGTCATTAAGAACATTGGGTAGATCACAGGGAGGGATGTTGACAGGCAATACATCGACATTAACTTTTTCATAAGAATAGTTTGTTCTGTAAAGATCTTTGTTGGAGCTGCTTCCGCATATCTTTGCATTAAAATGTTTCTGTTTTTCCTGTCAAATAGTTTGCATATAAACTTTCTGCTTGTGCATAATTATAGATGTCTCTGTGAACTGTCAGTGCTGTGGTTCTCCATTGTCTCTCTGCCTTCCTCTTCTCCTGATTGGCCGCATGGACTTCAGGTGTAAATCAAGAGGGGACGGGATGAAAAGCACCTTTTCCGCACGGGAGTAAACTAATTCAAAAGATCGGCAAGATGAAAGTTGGACTTCTCCACTGTTTCAGGGCAATCGGCTGTCAATTTGGATGTCAAGCAGTCTTTGAATTTATTTATGTTGATAGATTTCATATCTCTGATTAGGAGTGACTTCTTAATGGACTGTGGTTTTGCATAATTTACGCTGATTAGGCTGAAGGAAATAATGGAGTGGTCAGATATGCCTATATCACACACTCTTAAGCCTGACAGATGGTTTTTCTCACTTCTGCTGAAAGCTAAATCTAAATTATGTAGATGTTTATGAGTTAGTGGGTCAACATGTTGTTTTTGGCCATGTTCTTGGGTTAACATATCGAAATTTATAACTGATGATATTGTTTTATTTTTATAGTGATAGTTTAAGTCACTAACAATGTAGGTGTGTTCCTCTTTGTTTATGCCGTCGAGACTTGTCAAGAAATGAATGATCTCTGTTATAGACATTAATTTTTTCTTGGTAGGAGGTGGACGATAAATACACAAAAACAGAATAGGTCCAATGGGTAAAAAGATTTAAAATTCTAAATGTTTGAAAGTCTGGTAGCAAGTCTTTTTATTTACAAGCAGACAGTTCCACATGCAGGTTTTGTACACAATAGAGGTACCTCCTCCAGACCGTTCCGGCCTGGGGCAGGATAGTATTGAATAATTTTTAGGAGTTAACAAAGAATAATATGGCGCTCAGCATATTGAAAAAATGACAAGCTTTCATTTGTTACAAAATGTAATCTCTGTTGCACACATATTTTTTCAATCAATCACCAGCTGAGGATAAAACCTTATAATTCCTGCTTGTCAGTACCATTCTCTCCCATCTGAGCTTCCAAGAGCTCCATATTATTTTTTGATATATAAACTGGCAAAAATTGCCAAAATTTCCTTGAGCAGTCGAGAATACTTACTTAAATGAGGTTAATTTGAAGTTAATTTATCTTCATACTAAAAGCAATGCATATTTGGTAAGGTTCTGAAACTACTTTTCATACACACTAAGGCGTTGAAGAAGAAGTGTACGTATATGATGTATGCAGACAGATAAATGGGTAATACACGAAAAGAAACTAGGCCATGGGCAATTGACCACCTAAATCAGCCATATCATTTTTTTATTTACTCATTTACTGTCTGATCACTAATTAGCCCTGCCATCTACTTTTGAAAATGGATTACAGAGATCAACGACCGACTTTACCTTTTTCAAAAGTTAAAGAAAGAAGTTGGCTTAGTTAAACTCCTTGAACTTACCTTTCCTGCACTGGTGTTGACAGCACCCAACGCCACCACACCTTTAATGAAGCAAGTGCGACCTTTCACCTGGGTGTTTTCATGGCTCAGCTCTAGGCCACTGTCGTATCAAGCAAGGATTGAATAAAATGTGAATTTCAAAAAATATTATTGACTGATAATTTACATTTTAAACAGAAGCAATACAGTTTCACATATATTCTGTGATTCATCAACCACAGTGCTTTTAAAAGCAATTAAGGTATCGATTCAAATTTAATGTCCTTTAAGGAGTACAGGTCTAATTTAATATCCTGAAAGTAGTCATTCAAAAATTAAGAAGGGTCTCAGTAAAAATAAGTGAAGCCAACTTAGAAAACATTTCAGCTTTTCTTGAGCCTTCTTTGGAAGGAAAATATATATTATTCTTTAAAGATTGCGGTAAAGCACACATTTTCAGTCATATGATCACCTGAGTAATTATAATATTTGTGAAAAGATTTACACATTGTCAATGAAGAGTTCTACTTTCAATAGCCGTTTACCGCTTTAGAAAATATTACATGGTTGCCGAGTTACGATTTTTACAAAAACACCAATCAGCTATCTACTCTGCCGGCAGGGGTAAACACATTTCAGATTAGATTCTCTCGGCATGTACATTGAAAGTACAGAATAAACGTCTGGAACGCTGTTGCTTCTGTAAACAAACAGAATTCTTTCGATTGATAGAAGTTCCAACGTTCATTTTCAGTTTACAGATCGCAAAATTTCAGTCTCATTAGCGATTTAGACCATTTCGAAATGGCCTTTCATTTTCTTGCTCAGCTTACTCAGAATGATAGTCTTGCAGATGAAGATGGTAAAGATAGATCTAATCCTATAGATGAGGAAGAAGGAGGAATGGATTAAGTGATATTTAAGCAGATCCAGAAGATGCAAGGGGTGATGGAGAGGACAGGAGCAATGCAAACATAGATCTAGAAGTAGATCTACTAGACACTGATACTGAGGAGATTGCAAGCCTCAAACAGACTATGAATTTGCCTGGTCCTCGCAGCTTCAATTTTTTAATTGTTGTGAATAATCTGTTCTCAATCTGTCTAGTGGCATGTAAAGTAAAAATGGACACACAAAAATTCATTTAAAAAAACAACCATCGTAGTGCAAGGAAAAATGTTCTTTTAGCTAAATATTTTGACTTTTTATTTTGTTCTTCAAATATTTCTTATATCATAAATGTGTCAAGTGGGATATGGTTAGATGGTGTATCCAATCTTCTTTCTAAATCATTTTATTCATTATTTTGTATCTTTTGAGAAAAGCGTGGAAACAAATTTAAAAACATCAATGCGAAGAAAAATTGGAGTTATGCCCCTTTTGTCAGTAAATTACCATTGCGACTATAACAACTAGTCAGTAAATTAAGGGTTAAATAGCACCACTCACTCTGCCACCAGAATAGGACTTGTTTTTGACGGTGGGTGGGTTGCGTTGTTGAACTGGTCCTGAAACTCCAGCGGAATGTTGAAGGGCACTCCGACCTTGCAGGGACCCTCCAGGACTCCAATGGTGAACCTCACAGCTTCCGCCTCTGGAAGATTGAAACACAAGTCCAAATACTATGAAAACGAACAGATGGGTATCACATGGAAATCATAGAGGCAAGATCCATGGTCAAGAAATATTAATATATAGTAAGATACCTTTGACCAGGATAATAATATTCTCAAAGAACTAACATAATTTTATCAAAACATCATAAAGAAAAGAAAACTATAATTCTTTGGACATGTCTACCGAAGTTTGTTTGTTAGCGCCCAACGCCAGCGTTATATAAGTTATATTGTGAACAGACACCAAGACCAACATCCAACAATTTTACATTCTGCCACACAAAGAAAGTGCAGGAATACCATGACTCCAGTCAACCAGTCACATTATAGTACTGACACCCACCCAAACAGCAGGGAACGAAAATAAATAAATACATTTTTTACTGATCATGGTTTTCAAACCAGGGACCTCCCAATTGGGAGACAAACGCTCTACCACTTACACCAGTTTGCCCCCCTGTCTGCAGAAGTAAATGCACACAAATGAAAGATGTCATACAGGGAAAAATTGTGGGTAGGAGGAGTAGATGACTTCCTAAAGAAGGATACACAGACAGCATCAAAGAATGGACAAGAAGAAGTAGCACCGCTCTCCGTGGTGGTTGAAAAGGTGAAGGTCATCTGAGCCGGTGCAGAGCCGGCGCCAGCGGTTAGACCAAGGGGAGGAACCGAAAAGCTGGGTTGTGATTGAGAAAGTGACCGTCTCAGCACTACTGGATGCATGGAAAGTATGTGATTTTTGAAGAAATGGGGCTGGGGTGTGAAACTTGTAACAGAGGGATGGATAGAGAAAAAATGTGTTTCTTTTTATTCCACTAAGTCTAAGTTGAAAGATGGCGCTCCAACTGCCGAATAGCCAAGTTGTAGGCTTTGGTTCATGCAGGCGTGCACTGTGGAAATCAGAATGAAAATTGAAAACTGAAAAGTCTTTCCAGGGTGGGCCAACTGAGCATGTGCTTACGGTGTTTTTTAATTTAGATTAAAACTCACCGTAAATTACAGAGCATTATAACACATACAAAAAAAAATACAATTATCAACAAGATTAATCTTGTAGGTAGTGAAGCTACTTAAAAATAGTTACAATAAGTTTGAAAAGAATATGGACATTTTAGGCTAACCATTAACTGTAAACTTTATCTTGTGGGATGGCAGCTCCTTGCCAGCAAATGTTGTGTTCCCTGATTCATTCAGCACAGCATTCAGTTGAATGGTGTAAGCTCCAAGATTTTTGGCGCAATCTGCAAAAACACAAAAAAAGGGCTTTTAACTTTTTACCATGATACACATAAAAGACAAGTTGCCTCAAACAATATGAAAATAAATTTCATCTTTGGTTAGTTTTACAACCCTAGGTTTATCAATAGATCCTACACTAAAAAATCAGCTTGGTATAAATGCAGTCCATAATTTTAGGTCTCATCACCTTAGTATGAGTAAATAAAACATTTCGTTCAAATGATTTTGTTCTATGAAAATAGTTATATGACAAAGTTATCTTGACGAAATCAAGATAATCTTTTTTAACCCTCTTAGCACTGAAGGGCCAATTTTTT
The DNA here is from genome assembly GCA_003991915.1 of Elysia chlorotica. Taxonomy (NCBI): domain Eukaryota; kingdom Metazoa; phylum Mollusca; class Gastropoda; family Plakobranchidae; genus Elysia; species Elysia chlorotica. Next base: position 252,567 of record RQTK01000697.1, on the reverse strand, counting down.
TTCTTCAGCCCAACGCATACTAGGTGTAATAAAAATCATAGTTTAGAAAAAAAAATCAAATAAACTGTCACATGAGCAATAAACTCTATAGAGTATTAAACCATGAGATGTCCAAAGCACCAAAAAGTCTTTTCATCACAGATATGTCTATCTTTGGGAGAGAGCCCCGAGTTAACTCACTTTGTTTAACATATCCTGGGTTTTCTAATGAGGTTTTGTACAGAAACAGGGAGGATTAATATTTAAAATGTTTCACTTTTGCTGCTTTAAACTTACTGTTTTTCATTGAAGAAGCCAATGTTTAAAAGGATTAATTTAAAGGGTTAATCTGCTGAGACAGTTAAAAATGAGTGACAATAAGACAACATAGGACCCACCCATCTTTCGGAACCAGTAGGGCCAGGTCTTGCCATGTTGAGACAGAAGAGACACGATGACATGATCACCTGATAGTGCTGAAACAATAAAACGAAAGTTACAAATGGAAAACAATAAGTTTGATATATTCCTTTTTACAGATTGATAGATATGCCTCTCAAGCTTTTGGCGCTTAATCTTAAGATTCAAGACATATCCTTTTATAATACAACAGCATAAAGGCAAAACATAACTATAAATTTTACCACCTTTGCTGTATGTATATATATAACAGTTAATGACAATATAGTAGTAATGATTAAAAAAAATATATATAAAAAAATAATAAATATATATATATATAACAATACATGTAATAATAATTATATTAAAAATATTAATAAAAACAAATTTTACAAAGCTCTATTATCAGCTGTGTGCTTTGCACATCATTCAGGCCATACCAACCCTTCTTAAAAAATGAAAAATGTCATCAATAAACACACACTATAGAAAAATCAAATGCCAAAAACATACATTTTTCCCCTCACCAAAATAATCTGACTGTCTGCACCTTGATGGAATATTGCCTTATGTTCAAGCAATTTTTCTAGAAAAAGACTTAGTTATTGTTTCATGTCGTCCCTTTGTAGATCCATGAATTAGATCAGAAAAAAGTGTATATTTGCATTAAACTCACTTCATAAGAGGGTGCATTTTATAATTCTGTCTTCAAGTGCTAAGAGCGGGATATTCAATAATAAACAAATTGAATATCTATCCATCTATATGAATAATTATCACTTTACAGAGTTGACATTATCAAATACAAGTTGCCGCTTTATCTGCAATGTAAGAAATATGAAACTGAACAGAAAAACTTTTTTTAAGTTACAAGAAAATGGATCGAATCTGCCTGGTCTCCCAGAGCTATACCTAGGTAAACAAAATATTTACTTGGCCAGTGGATGCAAATAAAAGTGAAATTACATGGTAGCAATAGTGCGTAGCTGTTTACTCACAGTGCCAGATAACCTTAAGCTCCATCATCAGCTTCTTTGACCCCGCCGTGGAGAAGGGAATCTTGGATATCTTCTCTCCTTTTCTGTTACAGATTTCTACTTTAAGGTCACCTGGGCAGGAAGAAAAAGACACACCACAGCATAAGTATGAATAATATTTGTTCTAAATAGAAGTTTCTTTGTAGGAGTCAGGTCCGGGTAGGTGACGGTTACAGTGAAGAGTTCGAGGTGAAAGTTGGAGTCCACCAAGGTTCTGTACTCAGTCCACTGCTGTTTATCGTCGTTCTTGAAGCCCTTTCTCGTGAATTCCGATCTGGTGTCCCCTGGGAGGACCTTTATGCTGACGACCTAGTCATCATAGCGGAGTCACTTGAGGAATGTGTCAGTAGGCTGTTGACGTGGAAGGAAGGTATGGAGGAAAAGGGTCTGAGAGTGAATGCAAGGAAGACCAAGAGCATGATCTGCGGTAATAACCTGGATCTTCTCCAGAACTCAGGCGAGTTCCCCTGTGCTGTCTGCTGCACTGGTGTAGGTAGCAACAGCATTTTCTGCAAAGGCTGCAAGAAGTGGGTACACAAGAAATGCAGCGGGCTGAAACGCCTGACGAAGGACTCAGATTTCAAGTGCAGTCGATGCCAGGGAACTGCGAGACCAATCGATGGCAGACCACAGAGTGAAGTCCAGGTGGGATCCGACAAGCTGGATGTCGTAGCTTCTTTCTGCTACCTGGGAGATATGCTCTCGGCAGCTGGTGGCTGTGACCTGGCAACCACAACACGTGTGAAGACAGCTTGGAAGAAGTTTAAAGAACTACTACCAGTTCTTTTGTCTCGCCACCTCTCATACAAGACGCGGGGTCATGTGTACAGCACTTGTGTGCGGAGTGCAATGCTCCATGCTAGCGAGACATGGCCCTTGACCAAGCCAAACCTTCAACGCCTGCAGAGAAACGACAGGGCAATGATAAGACAGATCTGCAATGTGAAGCCAGAAGATGTGGCCACCACTAGGTCAAATGAGCTATTGACGCTTCTTGGCCTTGAGGACCTGAACCTCATTCTGAAGGAGAGAAGACTCCGGTGGTATGGCCACGTGGAACGGTCAAGCGGAGCTATCAAGACAGCATTGGACATGCAAGTAACAGGAAGTCGTGGAAAAGGGAGACCCAGAATGACATGGAAGCAGGTGACAGAGAGGGATCGGAAAGACTGGAAACTCTCAACAACTGACCCTCATGACAGAAACACCTGGAGATCTGGTGTGAGATCAGCCATGCGTGCAGCAAGCCAGCTACCTGGAAGGGGGTCCACTGATGTGGATGTTGCCCCAGTACCTGCACGTTAATCAAAATACCGATGATGATGATGATGATGAAATGGTTTAACTTGTACTCTCTGTCTCCCTACACTTTGTTAAGACTTGATAACTTTAAGAGGATATATAACACACTTGAATTTATGATTTGACTTTTCCTGTGCTGTCTGCTGCACTGGTGTAGGTAGCAACAGCATTTTCTGCAAAGGCTGCAAGAAGTGGGTACACAAGAAATGCAGCGGGCTGAAACGCCTGACGAAGGACTCAGATTTCAAGTGCAGTCGATGCCAGGGAACTGCGAGACCAATCGATGGCAGACCACAGAGTGAAGTCCAGGTGGGATCCGACAAGCTGGATGTCGTAGCTTCTTTCTGCTACCTGGGAGATATGCTCTCGGCAGCTGGTGGCTGTGACCTTGCAACCACAACACGTGTGAAGACAGCTTGGAAGAAGTTTAAAGAACTACTACCAGTTCTTTTGTCTCGCCACCTCTCATACAAGACGCGGGGTCATGTGTACAGCACTTGTGTGCAGAGTGCAATGCTCCATGCTAGCGAGACATGGCCCTTGACCAAGCCAAACCTTCAACGCCTGCAGAGAAACGACAGGGCAATGATAAGACAGATCTGCAATGTGAAGCCAGAAGATGTGGCCACCACTAGGTCAAATGAGCTATTGACGCTTCTTGGCCTTGAGGACCTGAACCTCATTCTGAAGGAGAGAAGACTCCGGTGGTATGGCCACGTGGAACGGTCAAGCGGAGCTATCAAGACAGCATTGGACATGCAAGTAACAGGAAGTCGTGGAAGGACCCAGAATGACATGGAAGCAGGTGACAGAGAGGGATCGGAAAGACTGGAAACTCTGAACAACTGACCCTCATGACAGAAACACCTGGAGATCTGGTGTGAGATCAGCGATGCGTGCAGCAAGCCAGCTACCTGGAAGGGGGTCCACTGATGTGGATGTTGCCCCAGTACCTGCACGTTAATCAAAATACCGATGATGATGATGATGATGATGAGAGAAGCTCTCTACAAGTTTAATGTCTGTTAGGTTCTTAACCAGGATTACATAAGACGACAAGTCCCAACAGTTTTCATAACACACAAAAATGTTGTACTTGTTGCTATTCAGAGATAGAACAGAAATACAGTGGTCTCCGCGTAAGAACTCTCCTCTTATCAACACACTCCGTCTTCGAACCTACTCGCCCTTTTTATACACCCCTACACACCTGCTTTTGGCCTTGTGTAAAGTGTAAGAACCCGTTTTAAGGGAGCGAAATGCAATTTTTAAAAATATTATTTCCTCTTCCTCAGCATGGTGATCTAAGATCTATAGAAGCATTTCACACATCTAAATACATGCGATAGGATGGTTGAGAGGAGTAGGGGAGGGGGAGGGGGGGGCATACTTGAGCCTGTGGAGCTTTGCAACGGGTAGGCTCGGCTAGAGCCACGTTAGAAGATCAGAGAAATCATCCTACCTCCATCTTTTTGTCATGCCGACTCGCAGCGCCTGTGGGTCTAAAGTCAGGCAACTCAAAGAGTTTTACATTGTGAGGTGAACATATGGACCAAAACCCCTCCCACTGTAAGAAGGGCTTGCCCCCAAATACGTGGAGATCTGACCCCACCCCCCTCTCCCTCCCCTTCTCTCTCTCTCTCTCTCTCTCTCTCTCTCTCTCCCTCTCTCTCTCTCTCTCTCTCTCTCTCTCTCTCTCTCTCTCTCTCTCTCTCTCTCTCTCTCTCTCTCTCTCTCTATCTCTCTCTCGCTCTCTCATGAAGGAGGTGGCACAAGGGCAGAGTGTGTGGCTTCTATTGAGAGAGCTACGGGTTTGACCTGCTGCTTTTTTTTAAAAGGTTGAGTCAGTGCAGTTTTTCTTTTTATGAGAGATTCTTAGGCGGAGACCACTGTACTAGTATTTTGCTCTCGACTGATTACATTTTACTGACATCGACCTAACCACTATGAAACAAGGCAGCAAGATCGGGAATCAAAGCACTACTTGATTAAATGCTGGGTGCTCAGCTCTTGAGCCACCTTGTCCCTTGATTGATCATAGAAAAAAAAAATAATTTAAAATATGTTTCAATCAAATAGGCCTCAAAACAGGTTTCAAAGATAAAAATTTGCCTAGTACAATCACGACCTTAATTCTTGGTTCCCCAACGCATTGGATCAACTTTACATCCTTGTGCTTTATGCAGCTTAACAAAGACAGGCTCTTTTCAACAACAACAACAACAACAACAACAACAACAACAACAGTTCATTACTTTTCTGTAATACACTGGATATCTCTACCATTCTTAACAACAATTTATGCAAATATAATTTACTTAAGAAAACCAAGCTTGGGCATCATTTTCCTATTATAAGCAATAACGTGTGATAATAAGCACCTATTATTTTTCCAGCCAATCTTTTCTCATTTGGCAAAACTTCCATTCCATTTGGCCAGGATACGAGCAAGTGATCAGGTAACCTGGAAGATAATTAGAATAAAAAATGGTGAGGTTGGCATGTGATCGGGGACTGGTTGGACACACATGTTTGACATCTAAAAATAGACTTTACAGATTTTCTTTTTATATTGTAACTGATCAAACAATTGCAAGGCCACAACTCTTAACATTTACCACAGCATTTAACTTTTACTTTTACTATCCATTTGACCATAATATTAATAATAATATGGGATACAGTGGCACCACCACAGGATAAAAATTTCACACAAGCATAAACAATACTTCGGAAGTGTAGAAAGAGCATCCACTTTCTTTCTGAAAAAATATTCTTGTCTTGTGCAATATGGCGGCGAGTTTCCGGAAACTTCAGTATTGTAATTTGACGGAACATGAATAGGATGGTTTTTCTCTCATGCGCATCAAACTTTTGAATTTTTCAGTATGAATTGGGGAAAATATTAAACATGAAAGCATTTTAAGCTTGTTGTCATGGAAAGGGAAAGATTGTTTTATCTGGAACTTGTACATTTTTGGATGACTTTATAGTGTTTTTTTTTTTTATCACAGCCCAAACTAGTGTGACAGTAATGAGCAATTAGAAAACAAAACCACTTTTGTTCTCACTTGGCCTCCTCTTCCTCTATGTACTTGTTGATCTGCTGGACAGAAGCGCTGCGGTCGAGTTTGTTGAGCGACACAAACTTCCTCTCTGAGTACAACGACTGGGGTTCCTGGCTCAAGTACAGATAGTGCAGATATATCCCCTCCATAGATCATACATTTTGACAAGCCTAGTAACAAGTGTTTGATTTTGAGTATTAGAAACTATATCCTGACTTGAGTCATTCTCCATAATTTGATAGATGTAATTAACATCCCCTGATTAGGAACGCAAACTTCCTCCCAAGTAAAATGACTGGGCAGACTGGGTTCCCTGGCTCTAGTAAATGTTGTAGGATTAAAGAGTGGAAAATTTAACAAACCTAAACAACCCTTTTTACAAAAAAAAAAAAATAAAAGTTTCAAGTTTTGGCATTCCTCCACAAAAGTAACACCCCCTAACTTGACAGTGGACAGTGTATTATGGGACATGAATTTTGTGGGGAATTTCGTATATTACTGTAAGGTTTCATATATATATATATACATGTAGCTAAATCCTGGTACAGTGGTCTCCGCCTAAATATATACTTATATATGCCCCACATTAGATTTGCGACTCACAATAATGTTTGACATCGAATCGGAAGGATCCCCTGGAAAGTACAATCTATGCCTCACAAATGTTTGTTTTTTTCTTTAATGTGCTAAATACACCGTAAACTTTCTATCATTTGCACAGTTCCATTTGTTCTGAAGCTAGATTCCAGATTTTAGGACAGTTACTGTATTGGTTTATTTGAGTAATCGAAGTTGGATTTTTATACTCATGCTATTTGGACATACTCCCAATTGTTACTTTTAATTTTTATGCCGCCACTTGTAAAATATTAACAACCTTATAACGCAAATTGAAAAAAACATTGAGACCCTACTTACTAAAGAACATTATTAGTTTCCCCAATCAAAGAAAATAGCCTTTATGCTCCACAACACAACAGTTTAATGCATTGAAGATTCTTTTTCAAACTGATATATGTCGTGGCATAAAGCACATAAGATACTCTTTCAAACATTTTACTGATTATCTTTTGACTTTTAGAATACCGTTTGTATCCCACTAACAAAACATTTCTTGAGTACACCAAGATAAACTTTTATTTCCAAAGTTTAAATTCATATTTGTTTTAGAAAATACAACTTTTGGTGATTGTCTCATTTAGGAAGGTTGACATTAAAAATATTAATACCGCCATTTGAAGACAAGACAAACCAGGGATTTTTTACAAAGCCATCTATAAATAAAGAAATACCATTTTCAAAACCATTGCTTTTATTTCACAAATATTATGACTTCATGGAAGAACTTAATGGAAGAATAATAATACTATTCGGTTTTGAATGTTTAACAATACTTTCAACCAATGAAAATTTAGCACAATAAAGAACAATTTTCAATGTGTGAAGCAATGTCACTCTAACATAGGTAATACAATTCTTTTTTTATCATTAAAGTAAAGATGAATTATAATCAGTGATGATGGTGACAAAAAGTGAAAAGGGAGGAAAATTGTTCGCAGTCCAGCCAAATAGCTATTTTTCATTTAAAATACCAATTTAAAGTCAGTTCGCATGTAAGCGGTGAAAGAGACATTTTGATTGAAAGACAAAAACTTAAAAGTTTGCAAATCTGCAACAATTTTTACTCTACCTTAATTGGTTCAAAACATACTTATGAATTTGAAAAAAAAATAAAAATAATGCAATTTCATGAGCATTGCTGGCAAAATACTAAGACTCCGTTGAGAAGGATTTTTAAACAGTCTTAATCTAATTTTAGTTCTATTAATAATACTTGCATTCATTATATAGCTTACAATTCTAGTACATGCATAGGAGCAATCCAAATGGGAAAGTGTGACCTCTCTCGCTGCCAACACCTTCTCTTCTATTTATAATTCACTGAGCTTCTTTGATTTCAGTTTCACACATGCCTGCAGCCACTCAAATTTGAATTGTTTTTCACTATAGCGTCTATTTCCTTTGCACGCCCAAGTTTGTTCTTATTCAAAGTCTTCATGGCGATATCGGTCATTGTTTTATTACCAAGGGTTTTTAAAATCAGGTGTAGATTGTAAGCCTAGAATACCAATAGCGTTGTATCCTAAAAGTGAGAGAATAGCACTTTACTAGAGTCTAGATCTAGATTGAGATTTTTACCTAGACATTGTGTAAACTTGGATGGTCGTAACGCAATCGACAATCAATTAGAGCCTATCTATATCTAATCTAACATTTAGAAAAGGTGCATTGAGTAAGAACAAGAATCTGAATTAACACAAAAAAATCATTTTTGGTTATTTTTACACCTCCTAGCTTTCTTATAGAATCTCCTTTATGGGGATTGGTGCATCATCTCAAATTCAAACCTAAGACCTCTTTCTGATCAATTCAGAGCATACTTCCTAGTCCTTTTGAGCTATTTGGTAGCACAGTTGAATCCTAGCTACAGTTCTAATTTATAAGATTTAGGAGAAGCTTGCAGTCTTTGCAACTTTACGATCTATTTAGCCACTGTTAGCAGCAAAAAGAAATTTGTTTTTTTCCTAATAGACTTTACTTTCATAAATGTCATACTTTAACAACAAAGAAATTAAAATAATATTTGAGAGTTACTCACAAACACTCCATCTTTAATTTAATTGCTTTTCCTTATAAATTTAATAAAACTAAACCTAAGTTCCATTATTTACACTTGTCCGTATGTCATGGGATCTCTGTCTCCCACACTCACTTTTTAAATAGTCAGAATGGATATTTGTGGAATACACACACTTTAAAAGGATGAATACCTAAAATTTCAAAGAAAAAATACTACAATTTTCATATTTTAATTTTAATTTAATAAACGCTTGAATTTTTTTTTATCCACATTATAGGATTAGGGTTATGGGGTTATGAGTAATGAATGCAATTAATCAGTTACTTAACTAAATTGATAAGCCAGACTCACTTGCAATAACTCAATATCTCCCCCTGTAGCGTAGACATCCGCCTCATGCTCCCCGTACAGGTAGAAGGCTTGGATAGTTCCACACAGCACAGGGCTGGTCCGCAACACTCTCACCTGGAAATGCCAAACTAGTACTTGGGAATTGTTCTTGTCATATAATGCCTTTTTCCCTCATCTTATTGGGCTCTGCTTACTAAAAACAGAAGTCCATCAGCAAGTGACCATAATTATAATTCTTCAAAGTCTAACAACAAAACTTGATGGGGGATGCTATACAAGTTCAGGCTACAATGACAGGATACCATATTGGATTGACAAATGAGGCCATACCATACCAATACTGCTGAATTTACAAAATATAAACAAGTGAAAATGTGTCACAGGCTTTGTTTTTGGCGGGTCGACTTAAATTTGTACTTTAAACAAAACAGAATAAAAGCAATTGAAAAAGAAGAGTAAATTTGTGCTACATTTTGATTTAAAATTATGGTACTTGCTAGAGGTTCATATTGCAAAACAAGCTTTTGAACATTAATTAAATAGCATTGGTTTAGTTCAGTGTGGGTCTGCTTTTTCTTACTTCTTACTGAATTATTTAATTAAAAAATTTTGTTTAATGTTTTTGTTCATATTGAGTCAGGGAAACACACCTGTAAAGTTTATAATAAAAAAAAATCTAACAATGGCTTTGAGAAAGATGGCAATTAAAAAATTTTCACTCTCACCATTTGACCTGTTTTGAAGATGTTGCTATCCCATTCAACACTGCCAAACTTTGTCCATGGAGTTTGTTTGAGTTTGGGCTGGTCCAGTCGGCTTACAATTCCTTTATTGCTGTAAAGAGACAAAAACCATGACAAAAATATTTAATAGCTTTGGAAATAAACAAAATTTATAATATTGTCAGCCAATGCAAATTAACTATCACACGCCAAATAATTAAAATTTAGTCACAAGGCTGGCCAACTAGAAAACATTTGGAAAGCTATAAATGATTTCAATTCTTCACTGTACAACTGACCTTTAATGAATAAATTTTTTTAAACCTTTTCAGGATATGCAACCTTCCCAATGGACTTACCATTTGAAAAGAGAATTTTTCCTGCAGAGGCACTAGTGAGTTAAACTTTTAAAAAATCTGGAATATTTTTAGCTTTCTTGTATGAAAATAAAAGATAAAAAAATAAGAGGCACTTTCCAATACAACGGTTTCTAATTGCATAAGTCACATTATTCCACTGTATCATTAAACTATCATTACATAAATAAAACTAATGTGAAACTGAGTGGTTGTAAAATAGTGGTATGCTGAGTGGATATCAGCTACGCTTCAAAATGGTTTGTAATATTGAGCTACGCTGATCTTACCATGAGAAAAGAATCTGTTTATCATGCTCTTCATTGCACTCACGCAGCCAGTTCTGGAATTCTTTGTCAATGTTTGTTCGCTTCTCCTAAAAAGTGATTTTAAAATATTATGTTATAAGCATGAATTATGGAAATATTCAATAACATTTAGAGAATAGATTAATGCATTGAATGCAAAGCTGATAAGATTGAAGGCAGGGTTGAGGCATTTATTAAACCTTTATTGTTTCTAATGATGGGAGAAAAATGCTTAGCTGGTACCAAAAAAAATGAAGCCAGGCATATCTTTACTTCTTTAATAAAACCAAAACAGTAAAAGCAGGACTATACAATTTAGAATTTATTCTTACCTGTTCCACCAAAAATTTGTTTAATTGCATCTAGTCTACAATTGATTAAAATTTTTTTCAGGTCTCCTATTTTTAGCAAATAAATTCTGTCCAAAAGAGTCTGGGCTTTAATTTGCAAAGCATCACCCACAACAGTTGGGACAGGAACAGATGGCGTCATATTGTGGACAGAGCATCAAGTGGGGCAGCAACCATCGTAACCAATGACGCTGACAGGTGATGATGATGATGAAATTCTGTCCCAACCACCCTCTTCTGCCCTTTCCTTTTTGGTGATGGGTAGCCAATGGAAGGCCATTGCTTTTCTATCTAGTTCTCTACTTGCAAGTGTAATATAAAATCCAGTATGGAATCTTTTACTCTTCTAAGAAAAAGGTGTAAAGTTTTAAAAAATCTAAAGTTGGGTGTTAGTTCTGCCTTCAATTTGATAACCCACCAACAGAACACAATAAACCTTCCCTTTGAACATAAAATTCTTTTAAGTTACAAAATGAAATTAGTTTTGAAAATATAACAACTTACATGGCCTTGAAGAATCCTGACAAAGTTTGTGTTTTTGTCCCTAAGCTTGAGCTCCAGATCCAAAAACGTCAGTTTGTTAGTGCTCACTTGAAAACTGTCGTTGGTCCAAATCACACCGGATATTCTAGAGGGTGAAGAGTGGGATAAAAGAGAGTAACTCAAGTTATAAGGTCAGACTTCTGTTGCCTTAAATTTCATCCTATTTTCATATCATAACTCAAATGTGTGACATTATGCTGCCCTTTATGAAGTTTTATCAGAAAAATAATATTTAGGTAAGCTTTTATATTATAATCATTTTTGAGCAACCGTACAGTGGTGGTACTGGGCTTTATAAATATCTGACATTATTATTATTTTTGGAATTTTTATTATTATTATTATTATTATTATTATTATTATTA
>RQTK01000697.1:197013-240962 GCA_003991915.1 Elysia chlorotica | reverse complement strand
ATATATATAATATATATATACACAAGCTGGAATCCCGTTCATACGAACAGGTTGCATACCATGACTGTCTCAGTCGGTTACATTATACTAACACCGACCCAACCAGTTACAGGAAACTAAAATAGGAAGGAAAAAAAAGCTGCCGATCGTGGGATTCGAACCCCAAACTAAAGGCCACATGAGCTAATTAGCCCTCCTATCAACTGCGGTGTAACTGGAACCAACAACAAAATGAAGGTGCTGAATTTGATATTAGATCTAGAATCTAGATCTATAAAACCCTTGTCATTAGTTAAGCCTAGATTGTAGATCTAGAAAGATTGCTCAAGTAAGCCAAGATTTTAGATTTAAATAGATTGCTCAAGTAAGCCTAGATTCTTGTTCTTGATAGATTGCTGAAGTCCAGTGGTAGAGGTAGCAGTGCCATTAGAACATTCGGTAGTTAATGACGCTTTAACTAACCAAGCTTAGATCTAGCTAGTATAAAAGACGATCTGGAAATCTAAAGGCGAACTATTTTCATTTTTAATTATGATAAATTTATGAAAAAATAAATCAATAAAAAAGGGCCAGGTAAACAAAGTATTTAGTAAGATGTAGCATCTGTGAAAAGTTCATAACAACAGGTTGAGCCGTCTTTGAGTTTATCTCTCGAGTTTACTAATATATATATATTTTTTTTTTTTTTTGTGTTTTCTTTTTAATTTTCTTTTGGTATAGAGACAATTGAGTGTAACCGTGAGTTGTATCACACTCGATATTTCTGCAAGAAACAGATAAATAATTTTTTTTTAAATTCAATTGCTCTCCTAGAAAACGAGGTCAATTTTAAATTATACTTGACTAGGATACTGCTATTTAATAGAATCTTTGTTTATATTTACTCATTCATTTTCATACAGGTATATTACGTATAATTTATCACGTTTCCACAACATGAGATTTTTCTTTATACATATTTTTAGTAACTCGAGCTGTGATATTGTGACATTATGATTTATTTAGTATGTATAATATTATTAATATTTATGTCGAAATTCTACGTTTTCATTTTCTCATTTTTGTAAACTTTTTGATTTGGTCTGTTGTATGAAGAGAGTATACTTTAGTTTCCCCTTTAAGGATGAATACAGATTTCTGTATTCTGTATTCTGTATCTTTACAGACTTCGCTGGGTTCACTGGTTTCAGACACAAGGATCAGACTCAAAATCATTGAGTGGGCTAAAAGTGGGTTTGGAAAACAACTTTGCTGGCCCTTTTTCTAAAATTAAAGGTCCATATTTACTGAACACCAACTACCCGCCAGAGAAAAAAACGGTGTTTGTGTACTCCAAGGGAATTAAAATGTCCAGCAGAAATACTGATAAAGGTAAATTTAAAAGCAACTGCAATGAAAAGTACCGGCATGTGAGCCCTAACCAAATAGCCCGAACTTTTTGGCACCCATCATCATGTCTGATCTTGGCTTAGTCTCAAAATCAAAAGAGAACACTTTTTAAAGAGAAAGAGGCAGAGACAGAAAGAGAAAAAAGACAAAGAAGTTCAAATTAGACGCTTAGTGAAAGGAGGGGGAGGATGAGAGAGAGAGAGAGAGAGAGAGAGAGAGAGAGAGAGAGAGAGAGAGAGAGAGAGAGAGAGAGAAAGAGAGATAGAGAGATATACCTGATCTATCTAGGCTTAGGTAGACTTAATCTAGAACTAGATCTAGATAGATCCGAAATTGATTTCTTTCAAGCTTGAATCCATAAAAAGTGCACAAGATTTTTTTAAAGTTATAATACTACTGGTTTCTATTTTTTTTAAAGGTGAAATTGGATCTTACACCAGAGGTTGAGAGACAATAAAAATTTTTGCGCATTGATTTATGATGTCACATAACTTCAGTGCATAAGGGAATTCTTTGCTGAACTTTGTGGAGCACGACTTCATCAACTTTGTGGAATCCAGCCAACAAACTTTCTAGTTAGAATTAGATCCAGGACATGACTTTAATTTTGAGGTTGTCAGAACAGCGATAAAGTAGGATCAAATTTTATGAAACTTGGTCAAACTGAGGTTAAGAGCACTCTAAAGGAAAGCCAATCGTCAAGAAAGAGGTAAAAGATAATCAAGAAATTTGAGAAAGCAGGTTCCAAGTAACTTGAAGTTGAACAAACGAAACGGACTTGAATGAAAGCGACGACATGAGAAAAAGGAAGTTGAAACAAAAAGACATCAAACTGTTTCCTCTGACAATTTGATGTTACTTGAGTTTTGGCTGTAAAAATTAGCCAACTGGCCGTGTTTGTCGGCACACATGCAAGTCTAAATGTGGATGTCTTGATCGCGGGTGAATGAATTGTTACATTACAACAGCCTTGTTTGGCTTCAACGAATCTGAGAGCCTGTAGTGATGAGTGGTGTTGAACAAAGGAGCGATGAGGAAGGTGTCTATATTATGAGAGATCGTCTGATGGTTGTTATTATAGAGAAAAGCATCTATCAGCTAATCAGACGGGCCTTTACTTTATGTTCAACTCTTTAAGCCCTCGTGCCCATTCCATATTTTGACGTAGGTTTTATTATGAGAGATCGTCTGATGGTTGTTATTATAGAGAAAAGCATCTATCAGCTAATCAGACGGGCCTTTACTTTGTGTTCAACTCTTTAAGCCCTCGTGACCATTCCATATTTTGACGTAGGTTTTAGATTGATCTAAAATGGAAAGAGAATATTTTGTAGTTTTCCGTAGTTTTTTTTGTGATTTTTTAAAAACATTTATATTTGCCGGTGTAAAGCTTAAAATTTATACCCATGAAAAATGTTCACAGTATTTTCCCCGTTTGTATCTATATTGAATAAATTCCCAGCAGTGTCACCGCTGGAAAATCACAGAACATAGTTTCCAGGTTTTTCCCTATTTCTCAGTTCAGTAGAGGCCTGTTCTTATAACTGCAGCACTAGTTCTCTCAGTTGTTAAAATGGATACCTGCCCATTTTGTGCTGTTCAGAATTACAGCTTTATTATCTCGTTATCCTGAAAGATTAATACATGAACTGCATAGAATTTTTTTGTGTTGGGAGAGTCTGTTTCTCAAACCTGTTGTAGCATTCTGTAGGGATGTTTTTCTGCCTTTTTGGTAGCGAGCACCATTCAAACCTAAAAGAAAAAAAGTAAAAAAAGGATTGTTTCACTATTTCATCATTACAAAACCAGGGTGTGGGGTTACAATATTCTACCCTCCATAGCTCTACCGAGTACATGTATATGAATGGTATGGAGAGAGTAAAGCATGTGTAGGAGAGGGTAGGTGGGTGGAAGGGGGGTTGTTATCCTCACAAAATATAGAGTATTAGGGCTAAAGGCATCCTGGCATCTTTTAAGTAGACAGCAGCAAATACATTACATACAGTTGTTGACTCAAAACTAATTCTTCTAATTGCAGCACCAGATAGCACAGTCCATAGTGCTCTGAACTGACAAGCAGGAAATCTCAGCACCAGATAGCACAGTCCATAGTGCTCTGAACTGACAAGCAGGAAATCTCAGGTTTGATCACCAGCTAGTGCCTCAAGCTTTCTCCTAAAGGAACAACACTTTATATTCAACCTCAACGCAGCTACAAAGAACTGCTGCCTTTTTCTTCATGGCTCTAGGCAAAAGAGCAGAAGCTCAGAGACCATTGGATTAAAAACAAAAGCAACAACAACCTAAAACAATTCTATGAAATATCTAGAGAACCTAAAACAGACTCAACGTTGAGTAATATTTTGTCATCCATACACAAGTTTGTATAATACAGAAAGGTATAAAGTCCTTTATCACCACAAAAGAGTCACTCACTCTTCAATTAGAGTGTAAGGAATGAGCCTTCCGTTCCAGTAAGCCTCAAAGATGGGTCGTCTGCCTCGAGCTGGTCTTTCGTTGATAGCGTAGCCATGATCGTCTTCAGGCACAGGGTCCACTGCAAGAGATGAATGGCATGAAAGAATGAATAGAATGAACGTTACAAGTAAAACTGGTTTCTTAACATCCGACTAGACTGTTTAGCAGACGGATCCCAAGAGATAAGACACAAACATAGATTGGGCAAGACCATTGCACTGACACTGAACCAAACAGTACAGGGCACAGAATAATTGTATGGTGAAACTAAGTGAAGTTCGGTTCCCTTACCTCTGACTCCATACACATCCACTGGGTATGTCTCTCTGTCAAATTTAAAAGGATGGTATCTAACGATGCCTTCTACTGCAGTTGAGCCATCTACGTAGGCCTTGAAGTCAAATGTGCTGGCTGCTGTGCGAGCATACTGGGTCTGCATGTCATCATCAATGTTGCGCAGGTTCACCGACTTCATACTGCCTCCTCGAATATACATGTTCACCTGTTAAGAGAAAAAGAAAAGTATCCTTAGTTGATAAGATAATATAGTTTCAAAAATCACATCCCCCAAAATACAGAGTCTATCTGCAAATTGTGCTCATTAATCAACGCCGGCAAAAATGTAAAATTTTACTTCCAAGATCATAGCCAAAAGTCGCAATGGAGAGGTGGTCGCCATGGGTAGATGGTTGCCATTGGCAATAAAGACACACAAAGGATATTTACATAATACATTTTTCGTACTATCGGTGACTTGCTACAAGTTTCCTCTCTGAATTCCTAAACGCACTGGTGCAAGAGGTCGAAAGGCTATGGACAACAAACAAACAATGATAATTAAGAACAAACCAAGGAAATCTGGTCTCAGCCTTAGTCAATCTAGCAAATCTCTTTAATTGAAATGCAAAACTACGTTTAGGTTTGCTATTTTAAGAATTCACTCTTGATCAAACAGAAACATGACATTCAGTGATCAAACTTAATAAGACAAGAGAACCAATACAATAAATGGTTAATTTTAACCCTACAATGGTCTCTACTATTTACTGTGTCGTGTTGGGTTATTTTTGATGATTTATATAGGGGTTGTGGAGTGGTCTTCCGTACCATAAAAGTGTTATATGACCTTAATCTTGGCCAAGGCCACTTTTTCCTAAAAAAAAATATCTGATCAAATAGACATCAAATAACATGGAAACTAAGATGTTTAGCTCAAAATCATAAAAACAAAAATTGTAGTCCTTTCTGCCCTCAAGAAGCTGCAGGACATGGGTTGCCACAGCGCAGCTGGTATGTCCATGACTCTGTGTGCACTAAGGGCCTCGACGATCGACATGATGAAGTGGCTCCTGGGCACAGGTTGTGCAGAAGATACACGTTGAGTAGCAGAGACACCGATGAGATTTTGGAAGATTTTCTTCCAATACTTGACGATGGGATGTTCTAACGTGTAGTGGCACACCATTTTGTCAGAGACCTTGACACCACCCATGATTTCTTTGTAGTCCAAAATCATGGTCGGCTTTGTGACAGCCTTACCCCTGATCTGCTTCTCCCTCATGCAGGCAAATTAAGGCAAATTAGTGGTTTAAGCAGCGATTGTTTTTCGCTACAAGCAATGGTGAGCATCTCGTCCAAAACCTGGCCTTCTTGATGGGAAGCTGTCGCGACACTCCTCCCCAGGTCTCTTTTGAGTTGGCTCTTGTTGTACCAGTAAGGATTGCCATCCCTTCGTCATGGTGAACATCAAAATCTCAACCAGCGTAAAGCTTGATGTCTACAATGAGGCCGTTGTCACACAGCTGGAATTTCTTGATGCCAAATCTAGCGTGCCTATTGTTTGGTATGTACTGGATGTGGGCAACGCAATTCTTTTCATTATCGACTCGTCAATGCATATGAAGTGGTGTAGTGACGTTCAGCACAGCGGTTGACTTTTTCCAAGACAGACTTGATCGAAGCCAGGTTGTCCTGTTGTTCGTGTGGAGCATGCGGCTGATCAGAGCAAGTGTTGAAGCTCATCTTAGCATTAAAGAAAGGGGTTGCAATGCAGGGGCCGGTGGACCATAACATCTGCTGTCCTTTCTTTTCCAAGATACCAATGTTGATGAGCAGGCCGATGTACTGCCGGAGCTGGCTCATGCTTATTCCATTCACAGTCCACTGACAATACCTATTCTTGGGTTGGTTCTCAATCAGGCTTAAGTCTCTGGTAGGTTCAGAAACTGCTGTGCGTAGTGGTTGGTCATCAACTCCTAAGTGAAGAATAGGTAGGAAAAGTCGATCGACAGAGTGCGGTCATTTCCAATGCTGTTGTGACATGCCCTTCTTGGTGTAAACGATGGGTCTCACCTAGGCCTAGTTCTATCCTGCTCCTCACTGACAGTTTGTCACGCTAGATCTATCTCTTCATCAGCTAGATCTACATCTATATCTACATCTTCATCTCCATTCCTCTCTACTTCTGACTCAACTGCTCTTGGTACTGGCTCACTGGGTCTACGTCTAGATCTAACCGGTTCCTCATCCTCACTGTCACTACTGCTACCACTATCATCACTAACATGAGGAATATCAAAAACATCATCATTCTCACCATCTAAGACATCTAAAACTTGCTCTCGAATAAGCAATTTTCTTCCTGATGGACTTGCTCCTTGGTCAGACATTGTGAGAAAGAGTGGTTTTCAAGAGAAAATCTCGTGTCAAGAGATGAACAAAGAATTAGCAGAAAACAGCTGAGTATAGCCGGCATTGTGATGTGTTTGCTGGTGTGGCGGTTAAATTAGTCGAAATTTGTACAGATGTTAGTATCCTTAAGATTTTATCCACCAACCTGAATATCAATGTTGTTAAAAGCCTCCATGCTGGATCCATGTTCCTGCTGACTTGGATGGATATTTCCATTTGGTCCATGCAGGTAGAAGTGATAAATATGGCTGCAATTTGACAAACAAAACAAAGGATAAAGACTATTGTTGTTTTACTCAGGATATATACTATTTTAGGGGTATGAAGTTTCCATATTTAATTTTTAATTTAGGGAATATACCTCTTTCTGAGTCATTCCTATTTCAAAATGATAATCAAGCCATCCATTTTCATAAAATACATTAATGCAAAAGTGAACGAGATATCAATACATTTACAATTTTTAAAAAAAGATGTAAAAATAAGGCCCAAGGAAAATGGATGAGTATAGGATGAGGTGAGGAAGAAATTTTGTACCCTTAATTTACTGACAAGTTGTCATTTACTGACGCAAGGGGCATAACTCCTTTTTTTTTCTATATGAGCAAAGGTTAAAAGGTGCCAGAGGAAGGTCTAAATTTTAGAAATGCATATATTAATATTTAATGGTTTCTAGCATAAAGATTAGGACTTTAATAAGCACTTTTTCATGGTTGGGAATAGAGAATATTATTTATTTTCTTGTAAATACAGTTTTTATGATGACCTGCAAGAGCGTCTGATGTGATATGTCACATATGTTAATTGCCAAAAATCTCATTAATTTATATTAATTTATAAATAAAATAATACACACTGATCTAGCTATTGTTGCTTTATGTACCAAAGAAAATTTTACAGCCCAAAACACAATGTTGGTACTACATTTTCACAAAATTAAAGTTTCTCTTTTTTCCATGTATCTAAAATCAACTGTCACAAATTTCTAACAAAGGTTTTCACAGTAATAATTCACATTTTAAACTGATTTACAAATTGAATAGATACTCTATATCCTGATAATTACAGAAATAAGTGTCTGTCAGACATCTGACTCTGATGTGACGCCACCACCAACATCACGTCAGACAATTCAAAACACAATTACAAAAACAATCTAAAAATTACCTTATTTTCAAAATATCTGCTATATTAATTTATTAAAGCTTAATCTAAAAACACATTTGGAGGCATGAAAATGATTGAACATATTTTATTTTAAGCAATTTAGTGTCTGATGTTACTTATAGCTTAAAACACACATCGAATGTAACACAAGACATCAATATTAAGTCTAATGTGTGATGTGACTCTTGAACATGTGACATCTTTGTCACAAACCATCTGTACACTTATTCTAGAATGCAAGATTCCAAGAAACTACAAAAAATTTAGCTATGACTTTATAAAACATCTAAATCAGTTAACACAAGTTAGTAATAAATTAAACACATGAGAAAATATGATAAACCCAATTCAACTGTCTGCTCAGATCTAGATGTAGTCTGATGTGACATAAGGGTGATACTTCCATAAAGCCTACTTTTTATTGCACACAGCCAAATAGAAAGTGAAAGTAAAGAATCCCATGTGCAGGCATGCTCTTCTAAATGTTAAAAAAATGGATAGTTAAGTTGAAATCTAGATCTAAAGGAACACTGTGTGTCTAACGTGATTATGTGACATCTAAACTTATTTTCGTTCTGGGAAAAATTTGGGGCTATGAAACATTATTTCTAACCTTACAATAAAGTATTAAGCTCTCCCATAACCTAGTTTTAACCTTTTCTAACACCTAGCCCACAAGACGACCTATATATTAACACGACAAAGTACACTTTATGTGTGACACTTGCAGTCACATCAGACTCACTTTTTTTGTTTTGCAAAAATAATATGAAAAGTGGCATTTTTTCATTTTAAAATTTGGTTCTAAAACATTCACTAACATCTAATCTAACCGCGGAACAATTTTGTTTTATAAAGTAGTTCTCACACAATCCTGGGCAAGTGTTCAAAGAAGTGCCTATGTAGATTTATACTAATGTACCTCAGTATATAGGTCTAAATTGGGAAATAATTATTTCAAATCAGAAAAAAAATAAACGCATGCTATCTATAGTTTTCTCTGACATATGCTATTAATAAATTCAATTCCCATTGAAGAGGCTCGAAAATTGTAGGTAGTTATGGGCTCCTGAAAATGACCTGTTTGGAAATGGCACCTTTAGACTTGACCCCATATACTAATACTTTTTAATTTTGGGCCACGCTTTTCTCAAAAAAGACAACAATTATGGAAAAAAAAAGGATTTAGAAAGAAGATCAGATTCGTTTTCTAACTATACAACTTGACACATTTATGGTATGAGAAATATTTGAAAACAAAATTTTTAAAGTCAAATTTGTGGGCAAAAAGACCATTTTTCCTTGCACTACAACTGTTGCTTTTTTGTTGAATTTTTGTGTTACTTGGTGAATTTTTGTCTGTCCATTTTTTGTTTACATGCCATTAGACACATTGAGAACAGATTATTAACAGCAAATTTAAAAATTGAAGCTGCGAGAACCAGGCAAATACATAGTCTGTTTGAGCGCTTCTGATATCCTCAGTATCAGAGTCTAGTAGATCTATGTTTAGATCTACTTTTGCCTTTCTTCCGTCACCTCCATCACCCCTTGCATCTTCTGGATCTACTTCAATAAAACTTTCTCCATTCTCTTCTTCTTTCTTATCTACCAGATTAGCTCAATCTTCAGCATCTTCATCTGAGTAATCTGAGCAAGAAAACGAAGGGCAACAGCGTTCTAGAAGTTTATTCTGTAGTTTCAATGTGTATGCCAAGCAAATCTAATATCAAATTGCCGGAATAGTGCACAGTTTATCAGTCTTTTTGTAAAAATCTTAACTCGGTAACCACAATATATATTCTAAAGCAATAAAGGGCTATCGAAAGTAGAACTCTTCATTGACAATCTGTAAATCTTCTATGTCCAGAGGACAAATTTTTCATAGCTGCTAACCGCTACACAAAATGTGTATGCCAATATGTTTTCAATAGCAGACGATCGCGTAAAAAAGACCAGCAGGCAATGGAGGGAGATCCCTTATATTATCTGTTAATATAAATGAAGACGACAAGAAATAGACCCACGCAAGTTGTCGCGTCCACATGTGAAAGTGATGTTTGAGGAAGGTAATGTGCTGCACGTTGATGCCCTGGACAACCACGGCTGTGAAGCTGTCTCTTTCCGCCTCCTCACTGATCAGCGGGCAACGTGGTCGTCGTCTTGGCTTAAGTGGGATGCATCACCTGGCTGACAACAGTAGGTATGAACAATCATAAATTATTTTAGGAGCTATAATAACTTTGTAATTGTGCTTAACCCTAATCCTACATAGTGCTTTGAATCTTTGTCTGTGGGGTCACGTTTTTTAAATAATCAAAATGGATATTTGAGAAAAAGAGACGAATACATTCCAGTCGAGAGTACTTTAATTTAAACTATATAAAAAATATCTAAATAAGTTCACTATCGCAACTTCCATGGAATAGGATGATTATACAAATGATGGGAATATTTACCAAAAACATAAAACAAGCCCAGTAAATATTACAATTACTTTGTTGCCCTTTTAAAAACATATTGAGTGGATAAAGCCATTTAATAGACATTCCAAAATATATTTAAAAAAAAAAAAGGTAAACTCAGCACCTCAGTGTAAAAAAAAGATTTTCCTTTTTTTTTTTGTTTCATTCCATAGTTTCAGACTGAACCAACCAAGCACCAAAGGTGAAGAATGTGTTTTAATAACTAACAATATGTATGAAATGAGACAGAAATGGATATACTGCCCACCTAATAAACAGTCAATAGATTGACCCAACACTATAAATACTTTGAGGGATAAAAAAAGTTTGCCAACCGATTTGAGCTATTCAAGTTTTGCAAAAGAGTTGGTTTATATTGTTTTTGTGTGCAGCTGTCTACAATGTGTATGCTTCCTGATGTCCCCTGCTTTGAAATACCTGTCTGTTCCTAATGTAGCCTGTGTAAATAGACTGATGCATCCTCTCCTTGCGCTCAAACTCCTCTTTGGAGATGCTCAGTTCATGAACATCTTTTGACTCCTTTGGTTTGCTGATCATCTGCAATAAAATGAAAATTAAAGTACAATGCGTGGAGTGACTTCCTAAAAAAAAAATAGATGATTCATCTTAAAAGTTACAAATTGTTTGTTTTTTTAAGGAATAAAATGACTCAGATGGGTGATTTGTCAGGTATACCATCTGGGCAAGAACACAATTGTTATGTGCTTCTTTTTGCAGTAACAAATTTTCTTTTCAGGGCCGCTATTCACTCTACATAACTGACAGAAAAACATATGGCCTACCCTTGTAGCATTGCCAATAAAAAAGACTGCTTGTTTCCCTCCAACACCAAAGTATGAGATATCACTGTTCATAAATCTTGGAACCACTGTGTCGGACAAATCAAATGTCTCATCTGGATTCTTTGATGGTGAATGGGAAGATGCAGGATCACCTTCTCTGGTAAAATAATGTGCCGAAACATTGCAAGTTATTACAACCATTGTTGCTGTTTTGTTTTAAGGAGAGGGTTATATTTGTATTTTTGTAAAAAAAGAAAGTATAACATCATATTATGTAACACTCATTCAAATTGGTACTTAATAAATTACAATTTCAACTTTTTACAAGATGTCTATAGTCCTGTATAGATGAATGTAGATTAAAAGTTATGATTTTTTTACTCTACAATTGCCAATGAATCTCATGCTTAGTTCTGGATCCATTTCTAACTAACTGCTGAACTTTACTAGCTGTAAGTGGCTATTGGTTTTCCTTCAGTAGTTATTGAGTAAAGTGGTTGACAGTGACTCAATGATTGTATTTACTCCTTTCATGATGGATGTTAGATTGATCAGTCATTCATACAAAAAAAATTTATAAAAAAAATATTTTGATCATTTACAGTTTTTGGTTATGCAAAATTTTAGGCAAACAATAATAAAAACTTGTATGCTAACATTAAAAAAACGATCAATTAAAACTTAAACATCATCGGCAGTTAAAGGCTAAAATATGCTTTACTTTACTTTCATTATTTTTTTCTAATTAAACAATTTTGGTTTCAATATCTTGGTCAAACTAGATTGGATTTTGACATTTTACTATTTTAAACAAAAAATATCAGTAAAAATGTACAATTAAAAACAAACTAAGACACTAATACACTTTGAAGGCCTGCCACTCAAATTAGATGAAAGCTACCAATTTTCAGCGCAGGGGCCGAGAAGGCCCCCAGTGGGTCCAAGCCAACAGCCCCCTGAAGCTGAAGAAATTTTGTAATTTTAGCTCCTTAATATGACCCTCAGAGAATTTGTACAGCAAGTGCAGAGTGCTTTCCTTGTTACATCGATTTTCCCAATCGACTAAACAACACTCAGTGGGATCTATTTTTACAACTGCTTCCCCTTCTAGCGACTTAAAACGACACGGATTGTAAAATCCTGGCTTTGAGCCCACTTTCGCTATTTCGTCTTTATCACAACATCACAAAATGAACCGATATTCATGGCTTGAATGACCCACCAGTCTTCATAATGTAGATAGGTTGAAATGGAAGATGTTACAATCTTGATCTAAAATATAGATCTGATGCCCACTAAATTTTGGACTTCTTAGAGAAGTTTTCACACAAACTTCTATTAGTCTTTTTTTGTTTAAAATTTTTTTTTTTTTTTCATTAAAAATTTTAGCTCATTTGGTTTAATTTTTTTATTATTTGGTTTTCAAACTCACAAGTGTCAAAAACATTCCTTTGAGATAATCATGCCACCTATTCGCCTTAGATCAGTAGGAAACGTCAGATCGCATTGTTTCGAGGTATCATCTTGAATTGACAATGGGCGGCAAAAAAATTGGGTATTTCCGTTATGCTCCGAAATCTACAGAAGATACTAAGAAAATATGACGTATCTTTTAGATTCTTATTACCGAAATTTCATCCCCCACAATACCTGGTTGGGGTTTGCTTGTTGGTTTCTTATCTCTGATTATTCCTCGGGTGCCGAAAGGAGGATCCTCTTTGGAGATGCTCAGTTCATGAACATCTTTTGACTCCTTTGGTTTGCTGATCATCTGCAATAAAATGAAAATTAAAGTACAATGCGTGGAGTGACTTCCTAACAAAAAAATAGATGATTCATCTTAAAAGTTACAAATTGTTTGTTTTTTTTAAAGGAAGAACATGACTCAGATGGGTGATTTGTCAGGTTTACTGTATACCATCTGGGCAAGAACACAATCATTATGTACTTCTTTTTGCAGTAACAAATTTTCTTTACAGGGCCGCTATTCACTCTACATAACTGACAAAAAAACATATGGCCTACCCTTGTAGCATTGCCAATAAAAAAGACTGCTTGTTTCCCTCCAACACCAAAGTATGAGATATCACTGTTCATAAATCTTGGAACCACTGTGTCGGACAAATCAAATGTCTCATCTGGATTCTTTGATGGTGAATGGGAAGATGCAGGATCACCTTCTCTGATAAAATAATGTGCAGAAACATTGCAAATTATTACAACCATTGTTGTTTTTTAAGGAGAGGGTTATATTTATTTTTTTGTAACTCCTTAATAGGGATAACTCTGTAAGAGTTCATTGTTGTCAAAGACAACAATCTATGGTGAACACGGAGAGTTGTTTTTAAAAAATCAAAGGATCAAGATACTTTACCAATAAAACGCCTTTGCTAAAATAAAAAAAGAAAGTATAACTTCATATTATGTAACACTCACTCAAATTGGTATTTAATAAATTACAATTTTAACTTTTTACAAGATGTCTATAGTCCTGTATAGATGAATGTAGATTAAAAGTTATGATTCTTGACTCTACAATTGCAAATGAATCTCATGCTTAGCTCCCCTTCAGTAGTTATTGAGTAAAGTGGTTGACAGTGGCTCAATGATTGTATTTGCTCCTTTCATTATGGATGTTAGATTGAGTCATTCATAAAAAAAATTATAAAAAAATATTTTGATCATTTGCAGTTTTTGGTTATGCAAAATTTTAGGCATACAATAAATTAAATGTGTATACTAACATGAAAAAAAAAATCAATTAAAACACCATCGGCAATGAAAGGCTAAAATATGCTTTACTTTACTTTCATTATTTTTCTCTAATTAAACAATTTTGGATTGAATATCTTGGTCTAGCTAGATTGGATTAGAAATAAATTGAAAAGTGGTGTGACATAATCAAGTTTTTGACATTTTACTATTTTAAACAAAAGATATCAGTAAAAATACCATTGAAAACAAACTAACACACTAATACACTTTGAAGGCCTGCCACTCAAATTAGATGAAATCTACCAATTTTCAGCGCAGGGACCGAGAAGGCCCCCAGTGGGTCCAAGCCAACAGCCCCCTGAAGCTGAAGAAATTTTGTAATTTTAGCTCCTTAATATGACCCTCAGAGAATTTGTACAGCAAGTGCAGAGTGCTTTCCTTGTTACATCGATTTTCCCAATCGACTAAACAACACTCAGTGGGATCTATTTTTACTACTTCCCCTTCTAGCGACTTAAAACTCCACGGATTGGAACATCCTGGCTTTGAGCCCACTTTCGTTATTTCGTCTTTATCACAACAACGCGAAATGAACCGATATTCATGGCTTGAATGACCCACCAGCCTTCATAATGTAGATAGGTTGACATGGAAGATGTTACAGTCTAGATCTAAAATATAGATCTGATGCGCACTAAATTTTGGACTTCAGAGAAGTTTTCACACAAACTGCTATCAGTCAATTGTGGATGAAAATTGCTGTTTTTCCTTCATAAAAAATTCGAGCTCACTGGGCTAAAAATTTATATCATTTGGTCTCCAAACTCACAAGTGTCAAAAACATTCCATTGAGACAATCATGCCACCTATTCGCCTTAGATCAGAGGAATCGTCAGATCGGATTGTTTTGAGGTATCATCTTGATTGACAACGGGTGGCAAAAACATTGGGTATTTCCGTTATGCTCCGAAATCTACTGAAGATACCAAGAAAATATAAAGTATCTTTTAGATTCTTATTACCGAAATTTCATCCCCCACAATACCTGGTTGGGGTTTGCTTGTTGGTTTCTTATCTCTGATTATTCCTCGGGTGCCGAAAGGAGGAAAAAAAAACTATTTCCCGCCCCTGAATTATAACATTATTTTTAAAAAGTAATCGCAGATACACTAGAACAGTTTGGAACTAGAAGGTGTGTTACAATGCATGCATCCAAGAGGAGCCGATCAAAACGAAAGTAACCTGTTCTCAACACTCTGCCAGTCGCAAGAGTATCTGACGCTTTTAGATACATGTATTCACATTATCCCATTGTTTTAATAGACACGAGCCCAAGACAACTGAAAGGTAAAATTCGGCGATTTGAATTGTGATACAGTTACACATTTTCTCGCACATGGGCTCGATTGGGTATTATTATCGAGACCATTCAAAGAGGAATTCAGCGATTTGAGTTGTGTTGCGATAATGTATTTATTTCACTAACGATTCAGATCAGATGAGATGATGTTTTCAATTCGATAACCATCAAAGGCAAAACTCTGTGATTTGCAGACTTTGAAGGATAGAAGGAAAGGTGGAATACGGAGGAAAACGCAGGAAAAAAAGATGGGTGACCAGGTCAAAATTGAGGATTTTCGCAGATCTGCGGAAGATTATGATCATTGCTCACCTCTAACCATTTTCAATGGAAATTTGATTGGAGTAAGAGACTTCCCACAGTTAAAAATTTCACTGGAAATTCCCAGATCGCGGCACAAATAAAATCCCAAAAATGGTCAAAGACACAGACGGCGGACCTATGTATGAACGGTTCACGGCATGTAGGCAGATCAACGGATGAGTGGCAGCCCAGACTTTGTTAAAGAAAACAGAATGATAAAAGACAAAAAAAAGTGGATAATAAGTTTAAAATGTTTTTGTAAGATCATTTTGAAAATCAAAAAATTAAGTGAACAATTTAAAAAAAATTTTTTTTTATTTGTTATGTTGCAAAATCAGGAATGAAGATAATTTGTTCAGCAGCTTACCTTTTCTTCCAAAGTCTCCTGTAGCATAATCCTTGATCAACAATTTGTGAACATCACACTAAATACATCATAATTATTTCTGACATTACCTGCCCTCACAACCACAAGCGTATAATTATATCTCTTTATGTTTAGTATAATGATCAAATTTCTATACAACAAAATAACCTTTGTTTTAGCTTAAGTGCAGTAAAATTATCCTCTTATTTAAGCCATATGAATTGATTATGACTGTAATGTTTTAAATTTAAAAAAATAAAAATTCAGTAATGGGAATTCAAAACTAAACCTGTCCTACATAAGTATACTTTTATATTGCACATCTTTCTTGTTGGTGGCATAAAACGTTTTCTGTCAGTATATGCTTTTCTGTGAAATCAATTTTAAGATGTAAATATTTCTGACTTGGAGGAATAGTTTATGTATGAATAAAGGTAATTAAATGAATATAACTGACATAATAACTTGAGCGCAAAATTAGCAAAAGTGTTTGGTTTATAACAAAGTATAATTACCCTTTAGCCTCAAAGCTACGGCGCTGCCTCCTGGTAAACTTGGACAGTCTATAGATAGCCCAGTTGTTGAGCTGCCTTGATGTCATTCCTTTGCCGTTGTCCAAGACCACTATACAGTTTTTGTTCACAGCTGATTCATCCACATACTAAAAAAAAAAAGAAAGAAAAGAATAATTACAAAGAACTAGTATCCACTCTTACACTTGTAATACTTAGTAACCTAGCCATCCTCACATGTATTTTCATTCCCTTTCTTTATGTGACACTTTTTCTTTACTAAGCGGACATTTTTTTCCTTCTATTTTTCAATTCATGATTGTTCCCTTATTTTAACACAAACCAATGTTTTGGGATATAATGTTAATGACAAGCGGATTCTTTTTGAAAGGGGAACTTCTAGACCCCTTGCAATCAGTTGATACATTTTTGCTTCCTCCTTTTTTATTTAATGAAATTATCTTTTCTCTTCTTTTTTTAAAATTTCTTTCTTTCTCTCTCTTAACATCCCTTTAAGTCTCTCTGTTCTCGCATTTCATAGTCAGGCAACCTTTTGCCTCCAACAATGCCATGGTCTAGCCTACTCTACAGTGCAAACCTCACAAAACAAAGTATGATATTCGAATTTCTCATAAACCGAATTTTGTAAGAGAATAGGTCATTTTTCTCTCTTTGGCTCTATTAAAATCAGACTCATAATTCAAAGTTTTTCTGGTGTGATTCTCTTAATTCGAAGCTCAAACCACCAATAGGTATTACAAAAGTACTACCTGTCAAGCAGAATTCAATGCTCATTGCTGCCCAAAGCGTGCCTTTTAAAATAATCGACTTGGGAGAAGAAAACTATAGGAAACTATCATAAACAGAATTTCTATTTTTTTAAAAAAAGGTAAAATTCTCTCTACTAATTTTAAACACTATTGTGGTTCAGCTATGTCCCCTTCTGTAATTTGAATTACCTAATTTCGAAGTTTATGCTAATTCCCATTCAATTCGAATTATGAGGTTTCCACAGTTGATATTTTCTTTCTGTTCACTTCTCACTCTCTTTCCAGCTGTAATAATGTGTTCTAAACTCTATGTCCGTGGCCAACACACTCTTTGCTTATGATAATAGCAATAATCACAATATTAGATTCATAAAGTGCACAAAAATGTACTAATGTACTTTTTAGGCATAAAGAATGACTTTACCCTGTACATATCAAATGTAACTTTAAAATCAATGTGTTAAGAACAAAGCAATACCAGTCTAAGTTCAATCTTTCGAGGACCGCAATTCAAAGCAGTAGCTGCCAGAGCATTGTCGATGAGTTCTGCAAAAGCATAAGCTGAAAAGAAAAATTGTATTGATTGAACATTCATTGATTTGAATCAAGCAAATTTATATTTCTTTTATTTTTTTTGATATATTAAATCATAATTTAAAAGAATTTAGTGTGCAAGCAGTGTAAAATTTGTATTTCCAACCTTAATGTTACAAAGAACACACATTAAAAGTAATTTATATAAATTAAAAGACTTCCTTAGTCAGCCAAGAAAATAATAAAATAAACTGACATATTCACAATATTTAAATTAAAATACAACTATCCCTTTTAGCATGTTTAATATGTATTAGGCCTATTTATTTCATCATCAGCCCATTCTTGACATGGGAGATGTGGATTGTGTGAAGAAATTGGGCACGCAGTAAAGATTGAAAATCTTTTAACACTCACAAAGAGGATTTTGTCCCTCTGATGCATAATACTCATACATTCCACCCTTGACAATAGTATCATAGTGAGGAAGGTAATCCACTCTCTCTTGGGCAGGGGCACACAGGTCTTGGTTAATGTCATTGAGAATGTAAAATGTGTCCCCCTTCTCCACACATCCTACAGGTGAAAATACAAATGGAAAATAACAACAAAACAAAACAAAAGTAAATATAAGTTGTTGTTTTTTATACGAAATGAGGCACTCATTAGAAAGTCTTTATATGTGATTTATAAAAACACAAATATGAAAACAGTACTTTTATTTTATCAATGGTCAACAGGTGAATTAAATTGGCATAAAGGTGGTAAAAGTAAATAAATAAAAATACAAAAAGAAATAGCAAGAAACTTATGTATTCATGTGATGGGCATGCAAGGGATGGCATAGGCACATTTAAAAAAAAAATAATAATAATATTCGCAAATCAAAAAGTGTATTTTATTTTCTGAAATCACTATTTTAGCAGCAGAGCAAAGAGTACAGGTAGGCAGATCAGAGTAAGTACTAAGTGAACTATATTTCACACCTTTCCCTTACAAATCAGCTGAAGGAACATTTTTTAATGTTTCGATACAGCAGCCCAATTAAAATCAATTTAATCAAAGGAAATTCCTTCTCCATTACCATCTAGGAACCCCTACAGAACCTGAGAGACACTAAAATTCTTTCCTACTATCAATCCCTTTGGGCAGTCCTAATAAATCTATTTGTATATTTTTGCAATAAGTACAGTCATCTCTTCATGGACAACGAAGCAAATCCCAAAAGTTCCAAAATTATAACTGTGTGTGTGTGTGTGTGTATGTGAAGAGGAAGAATGGAGTGTTGCTTAAAACGTGGTCATACTTATAGTGTATCTTTTTGTAGCCTTATACAGTAAACACTGTCAAAGTCAAACTCCAAAGTACGTTTATATACCTGAAGACATCAAGTCATCGGAATAATTAATAAACTTTAATATGTATGTCTATTATCATATCAATTATATATTACGTGGACTGTCCCTGAAAAAAGATCTAATTTTAAAAGTGAAAATCTATTTAAGAAGCATGTAGTTGTGCAGTTTCCTCTGCTTATATGTCATACAACTTCTTTTCATTATTTCATACCTGCTGATTTAGACTAAAAATAGACTTTCCCAGCCTTCAAAATGTTATTTCAATTCATCTTTTAAAGTCATAACATATTATAACATGCCCCCCCCCCTCCCCTCTAAAGGGCACTATTTTTTCCTGTCCCTGCAGTTTCTATAAAATACAAAGACCACAATTTAAAGTTTAAATAACAATATGGGGGTGACAAAAGTTCACGCAGATATAAATATACCTCTAACTTGATTGTTTTTTAAACCCTGCCGATATATCTAGATCATTAAAATTCTGGGCATGTGAACGTTGAAGAAAGCCTGTGTGTGGATCTACGCTTTTGAAGTAGTGTTTATGAATGGATTTCAGAAAAAAATATAATATTGCATGGTTGCAGTAGGGCCTTGAAAACTCAGGCACCCAACCTACTGAACCTAGTCCGATTTTTCTTCTGATTGACTAATAAAATAAATAAAAACATGACAATTATAAGTTAGCCTTTTTGACAAAACATGGATGATTATAATCATACCCCACAACTCCTCTCCATTAAGTTCCTCTCTGCTTGTAGTAGAAATGACAAAGTCATTATTTTCAATGTTGAGCACCTAGAAAAAAAATGTTTATAAATACAAAGATTTACAAGTACAAATAGACACACAAAACTTTTTAAAATAACAGAGTTATTAAATTGTGGTGAAATAACTCATATGCAAAATGTGTGAACGTTTGATTTTTAACTTAGCAAGAATGTTATCATTTTTGTCACAAATCCCTGAGACAAAAGATGTAAACTTTTAACAAGATTTTTTTAAGGGTGGCTTTCTAAAGGATAAGAAAAGAACAAATGAGTAAAAATGATCAGAATGTTTTATAAATGTAATCATCAACAAAAGGTATTTCGCAGTCAGATCTGGGAGAGGAGAGGAGAGGATTTGGAGATGTCCAGCTCACAAAGGTAACAAAGTTGTTATAAAATATGGTTCCTTCTGGGAGAGAAACTTTTAGACTTCTCTACAATTGTCCACGGGAATAACGTGGACCAGTGATGGGTGTTTGGCGGTACAGCAAAACATGACTACATATAGAGAGAGAGAGAGAGAGAGAGAGAGAGAGAGAGAGAGAGAGAAGGAGAGAGAGAGAGAGAGAGAGAGAGAGAGAGAGAGAGAGGGGAGAGAGAGAGAGAGAGAGAGAGAGAGAGAGAGAGAGAGAGAGAGAGAGAGAGAGAGAGAGAGAGAGAGAGAGTTTTGTAAATGTGGTCATCAACAAAGTACAACGGTACACATAGAAACAGAAACAAACAGGAAAAGTAATGAACTAATGACAGCCCATTTCAAGGGGCATGGGTTACGTTAATTTTATCTTTAAAAAGGGAAATAATAAGTGTTAAAAATTGGTGTTTCTTTGGCATGTCTATAGCGGGACCTTCTTTACAGCGGATTTTCTCTTCTGGAACCAAAAGTCCCGCTGTAGTCATGTTTTGCTGTACCGCCAAACACCCATCACTGGTCCACGTTATTCCCGTGGACAATTGTAGAGAAGTCTAAAAGTTTCTCTCCCAGAAGGAACCACATGTTATAACAACTTTGTTCCCTATGTGAGCTGGACATCTCCAAATCCTCTCCTCTCCTCTCCCAGATCTGACTGCGAAATACCTTTTGTTGATGACCAGATTTATAAAACATTCTGGTTCTTAAAAATTACTAAAACGTACCTTACCATTATAAGGTATTATTTATGACAAATAAGCCCTCCGGAAATGTACAGAGAGCATCCATTTTCTTTCCGAATTAATGAGTTTGTCTGATGCAATAGGGCAGCGAGTTTTGGAAAACGTTTAGAGTATTGTAATTGAATGGATCAGGAATAGGGTCGAACTTTTTAGTACTTATTGTGGAAATTATCAATCGTGAATACATTTTAAGCTTGTTGTCATGGAAACGGAAAGATTGTTTTGTCTTCAAGATGTATATATGCCTTTTATATCGTATTAATTTGTGTTGCAAAACTTCATATCCTGTCGGGAGTACAACTGGCAGGTATGTTATTAAATTCAAGTTTTTTTTTAAATAACGACAAAAAGACAGGGAATACAGCTGGCAGGGATTTATTCAATTTTAATAATCGAATTCCGCCGACCCACACATTTGATCGTCCACAGACTAGGCTAGATCTTCAAAACTCAAGTCACTGCCAATAGTCGTGTGGTGAGCTTCAATTTCATGAGTGCGAAATCTGTGAGGGTTCAGGGGGCAGCAAAGGCCCCCTGATGGGTCAAGGGCAGCAAAGGAAGCTGAAGGATATATATAGGATTCAAAACATAAAAATCTGTGTTCTGGGGCTTAAAATATAGCCTATGCCAAACATTGACCAAACCTTATATTTTGATTTTCTTGTTTGTGAAAAGTAATTCTGATATATCGAATTTCCTTTAACCAATGAACTGAAATTTTTAAGATTTTTAACATACTATAGGCCTGCAGCTTGAAAATAATTTTTACATGTATTATTGAGTACATAAAAGTCAAAAAGAGGTTCTTTAATAGCAAGTTTCTCTTCGAACTTCAAAAATGCAAACGAGTGCTTCTTGATGTAGCTGACAGATCATCATCATCATCATCGGTTTTGATTAACGTGCAGGTACTGGGGCAACATCCACATCAGTGGACCCCCTTCCAGGTAGCTGGCTTGCTGCACGCATGGCTGATCTCACACCAGATCTCCAGGTGTTTCTGTCATGAGGATCAGTTGTTGAGGGTTCCCAGTCTTTCCGATCCCTCTCTGTCACCTGCTTCCATGTCATTCTGGGTCTCCCTTTTCCACAGAGTTCATCATTAAATAACTTCTTAAACTAACTAACTAGAGAATTAAATTCAAAAGTAAAAATCGTTAGGAAATAGAACTATAGCCTATATATAACTTGTGGAGTTTGGAAACAAGGCTGTCAATTCCAAACAACGGAGAAACAACAGCGCAGCCAAAGTGGTAACGGAGCAGATAGTATTTGACTCCCCGCTATGGTACTCAGAAAATTAATAGGAACGAAGAGGAGCGCCTGGGAACAGAGAGTGGGACAGTGTCCCACTTGTCCTTCCAACCTCCGTAGGCTAAGCGGAATTTATAGTGGCTATTATGACTCTAAACGTCATGTAGCAGGGATTTTTTTTTTCCTCTTCCCTTTTTCCTTCTTTTTTTTTTTATTTTTACGAGTGCAATGCACTCAACGTTAATAAAAGAACCGCCACTGAGTTAGATCTGTAGATCTAGAATCTAGATTCACAACTCACCCTCACTCACTGACCTTCTTTAATTTTTCTCGAAATTCCTCATATGTTGCTTTGTCACTTATTTCAAGTTCAATCTCTGGAGCTTCAGATGAGCGTCTATCAAAGATGTAAACAACCGTCTTCATCTCCGCTGTGCCTCTGGGCGCATCCATCTTGTTGGGTTTATTTTGGAGATGGCAGGTAAATGTCGAGAACTTGAGGCTCAATGATAAACTCTTTGAGTTCTAGTCTGTGTTAGAGGATTTTTCTTCAATGTACCTTGTTCATTTAACTTTTAGTGATTTTTTTTCTTTGAAACTTTTGCTGTGTTAAAAACACGTGAATTTTGCGTGTTTCATCTTTATCTGTAATCAAAATCGTACACACTATTTCAAAGTTACCCAATCCAATATGGCCTCTTGATATGTCCGCGGCTCCCAAGTCTCCGGCGTCATTTTTTCCCCCCGACCGATGGTACGCATAGTGTGCGCTGCATAGGCTAGCACATATTAATGGAGTTTCGCAGAAGCACAAACAGCCCTTCGGATGTGTACAAAGCGTAACCATTTTCTTTCCGAAAATGTGCTTGTCTAGCGCAATTGGCGCCGAGTTTCATGAAACTAAACTATCGTTATTTGATGAAAAAGAAATAGGCTAGGTATTTCTATCATGCGCGCCGAACTTTTTAGTATGCGTTCTAAGCTTATTATCATGGAAAGTGGAAGATTGGTTTGTCTTGAACGTGAACTTTTTTTTTGGAATGACTTTTATATCGTGTTTGTGCTTCAAACATGAAACATCAACTAACTGGGACAATGCTGGGTTATAGTGAGGGGACTCCAGATAACTCAGTCGGTAGGCTGGCGCTCTAACTTAGAAAGCAGATGGCCCGGCGTTACGATTTAAATAATTGGTACCTACGCCTCTTCTCCTCCCCCCTTCGCCTCTTGTCTATCACATCCATCTAAATCTCTATTATTTTTCGGAGAGCAAGGCAACGTTGCAATCAAAATAAATATTACCGGTACTTTTGTGCTTGTGGACCCTTTTTGTTTTTCTTTCTATTGTGTCACTGTTTCTCTGCTCTCCAGCGCTCAGCAGTTCTCAAGTATAACGCTCTCTCTCTCTCTCTCTCTCCCTCTGTCTCTCACTCTCTGTCTCTCTCTCTCTGTCTCTCTCTCTCTCTCTCTCTCTCTCTCTCTCTCTCTCTCTCTCTCTCTCTCTCTCTCTCTCTCTCTCTCTCTCTCTCTCTCTCTCTCTCTCTCTCTCTCTCTCTCTCTCTCTCTCTCTCTCCTCTCCTTTTAGGCGATTATAGGTTCGATTCTTTGTTTGATGACAGTGGTGATGATAAAAATAGTAAACGTTGCGATAGTCATTATTATCGTACTGGCTATCATCATCACGTAGTGCCCTGCCGGTTGACGTTGGCGATCATGTCTTCCCACATCTCTCTGTCCTCGCATTTCACAATCAGGTCGATCCCTTTGCTTCCATCGAACCATAATCCTACCCCGTCCCAGATGGAGCCAAAATATTAGGTCGTGTAGGGTTTTGTTCTATTTTGTCGGTTTCATGGTCTAACAATTTTAGTCTGTCAGAGAGCGGCAAAAATCTGAACTTTTGTGTCAACCGCCTCCAAAATAAGCTTAATGGCACCACACTCGGCATCGAACCCGAGCCTCAAAAAGCAGAAATTACCAACTTGATTCACTGCTGAAATCGGGTGTATGTGGGAGCTAGTTTAAGGGGTAGATCATTCGTATTCCAATTAGACGATCCAGTTCTGTCCCGCGATCAGCATTAATGCATTACATGTTGTCTTTTTTTCGCCTTTTCATTGAGAGACGTCAAACTGTATGTTGGTAATCCCTCCACATATAGCCAACATATGCAACAAGATTCCCAGTGTCGATAGTGAACGAGGGGATGAAGCCGGCGGTGGCTAATGAATATTAAGAAAGGCGGATATTTCCTACACCAAATCATGACGAACATACGTTTAGTCTAAATGTGAAAAAAGGGGTGACAAAGGATGAAAAAAACGTTATGGAATCCAAGTACAAAAACTGATATTTTTATCCAAATAGTGCCAAGACAGATGCTGTGTCCCCGCCTCTTTAATTGAAGACCTTGCGAAAACGAGACTCATAGGCTAGAGAAAACGAAGACGACGTGTAATGAAATCTGCCCCGGTGTGCAATGAAAGCTCTTTCCTAGATTTACGAAGCTGCTAATCGACTGAAAAACAACACCAACAAACACAAATGCCTAGGGGGAATGATTACGTCACCCATCATCGTCGAGTGCATTGCAAATCCTATGTCGACATTGTGCATGTGCTCTTTGACTGCATTGGAGAGGGTGAGGATGACCTGAATGGCAACCCGCCTTGTGCAGCCAAGAGTCCGTGCTTGAGGAAGTGTTGAAATCGGTAAAAGCGGTGAGGATAATCTTAAGGCAGTGACCCCCGTAACGTTCTACATGTAATCATCGTGGATGTCTAGGTCAATGTTGGTTTTTATGGTCTCCGGTCTAAGGGCTAATACCACTCTCCCTGCTTCTATTTTGAATGGAAACACTTCATGATTCAAATTGCATGCACGTGTAAATTTTGTGTGATATTTAAACAAAAGTACAAATATTTTTTTAATAATATTTCACGTACCAGTCATCAGTGACATCTTACCTCTACACTCCTTGCCACCATTTAACACACTTCTTTTGCTTCAATCGACAATTCGATCTAGACAGCTACGCTACTACTGCTGCTAATGATAGACAAACTTTACCCCTTCAAGCTCATGATTTATAGATTGCTATAGGGTTTCACGTCTCCTACGTTTCCTCTAGGGAGTCCTATTCGGCGACGGTCCTCGAGACTTACGTCTGACAATTTTATGTGCTGCCAAACACGAAACAAGGCGAGGATACCAGCCGGTCACAATATACTGACACCGACCCAACCAGATACAGGGGACGAATATTGGACAAATAAATCTGCCGATCGTGGGATTAGATCCGCGGACCTGCTGATCTGAAGACCAATGCTCTACCACACGAGCCAGTTCGCCTCCCAGGCTCATGATTTTAAAAAGAAAAAAAAAAGAAACTCAATGACATCCAAATGTGTGTTGGGTAAAACGGTTAATTAGTATAATCTTTGCATAAGTTAAACATGTTTTTTCTTCTATTTAATGCCAAATGTCCCCTGTAAAACTGTTCTGTTTAAAGTAAGTCTGTTTTTACTCATATTAAATAAATAAGTGTGAGAAAGGGGAAAACACCGGGCACAGCGTTAAAAGTTTCAAACTTTTATTGAATTTACACCATCATAAAAAAAAACAAAAAAACCCAGCCGGCATAACAAGTCCGACTCAGGGCGAGCTCAGCACAGCGGACATATAACAGCAACTTTACAAATAAACTACAAGGCGTTAGATAAAGTACACGATATAAGAAATATAGGGGTTTACACCAACGACGTCCGATCACTGGCCATCTCTGATCCCAACTGACCAGTCCATGCGCTTTTGGTCAGGGGATCGAGCTTGCTCGGCGCGCCTCGCGATCTGATTGGTCGACACGCGCCCAATCACGGCTAAGCCAACATAATAAAGAGAGTGGACAGAGAAAGACCACAGGAGGATACAAAGACACGATAAAGATACAAAGACAGACAGATACAGTAAAACATATAAAATTTGAAGTGAGGAAAAATACTGTACAGAAACGAGATACAAACACACCACTAGCTCACATTAGTTAAGAAGTTGAAATATCAAAATAATTCCAGTAGTTGCTACTCAACTAAGAGTTTGTTTTAAGTAACAAGTTACATCCCCCTGTATTTTTGATAAGTCATTTCCACTGACTGAAATTTCCTGTAATTTTTCCAACACACCATGAAATTTTAAGCATTTTATTTTAGATCTTTTTTTATACCCGACTTTTGCCCGACCGTCCACAACATTCCCGACATTTTCCCGATTTCCCGACCTGGTGGGGACCCTGGATAAGCGATGGTGAAAGTCGCTTTACTTCTAGTCTTGGAGCTGGCGTTTGCCCATGTCCAGCGGTATATATAAATCTAGGCTAGTGGTAGTCCAGTTGAACTGGTAGCAATGACAAAATGAAGGTGCTGAATTTGATATTAGATCTAGAATCTAGATAATTTTTAATTAGATGCAACCGCTTCAAGCAAAAATATTAAGTTCCTTATAGCGAAGTCATCCTACGCAATATCACCGATATGGAGGGCATAAAAGTGGGAGGCAGAAATATTACGAACTTGAGATAATTATGCCGATGATTCTCAGGAAAACTTACAAGCCCTTCTCTCTGTCACAAAAATCAAACGAATAGAAAACTTTAAATATCTCGGTTTAACAATTTCCTCAAATGCGAAATGTAATCAAGAAATCAAGAAAAGAATAGCAATGTCAAAAGAAGTCTTTACAAAAATGAATACCATGTTCAAAAACAGGAATATTCAGTTTGGAACAAAAGTCAAAGTCCTCAGGGCATGCGTGCTGTCCGTCTTGATGTACGGCAGCGAGTGCTGGACAATTAGCAAAGAAATGGAGAAACGTTTGCTGACCATCGAAATGTTGTTTCTCCGAAAAATTTTTAGAATCTCATAGACAGAAAAGAAAACAAACGAAGAAGTCTTGCACCTGCACGGGACAATAGGTCACTGTTGCAAATGATAAGAAAGAGACAAATGGAATTTCTCGGCCATATAAATAGACACGACGGTCTGGAAAAACTAATGCTGCACGGGAAAGTGGAAGGAAAACGTGCTCGAGGTCGACAACGACAGACTTTCATGGACAGTCTGTCTCGATTCACAAACGCATCGAACAAGAACCTGTCTAAGATGGAAATATTTAGACGGACTGAAGACAGTGAGGCTTGGAAATCCCTGATCGTCGATGTCTGCGCCAGACCTGACACCTGAATGAATGAATGAATATATATAATTATTTTCTTCCAATTACCATGTTTAAGCAAATATATTTTGATTACCCTTGTCGTTTTTTTAGGGATCCCAAACCTGTCTTTCTCTCTTTCCGCCAGATTTTCTAACTTGTTGCACACCAATCATTCTTATCCTGAATGCCTAGCTACTATTTTTCTGCGCGACACCGGAACAACGAGTAGACGCACCAAAATTAAATTTTTGATTCTACCGACCCGTGTCCAAGGGATCTAGGCTAGGCGTTCTACAAAATAATTTTTGGGCCGACGTGTAAAATCCTCCCAAATCAGCTAAGGCATAGATTTATTATAAACTATTTGTTTTTAACTATTTCATTTTAGATCTAGGTGTAAAATCCTCCCTATCATATCTAGACTTATTAATGTAATATAATTTCATTAATTGTTCTATAGATTTATCTATTATTGATTGATTATTTGACTCTCTTTTTGGACCTTGATTTGGTTTCTTTGCTACTGTTGCTTTTATTTTACAATTATTAATGTTATATTTATGATTGTTTTATCTATTTTACTTCATTTTATATCTTTTTTTAATTTTTAAACGTCTTATTGTGTCTAAAGAAGACTTTAAAAGGTCGAAAGCTTACGTCTGTGTATCGTTTTGTATTCTTAGAGTTAGAGCTGCACTATACCTATTTTAAAAAGGTGTGTTGGGTCTTGCGTAGTAGTAGTTGCAGTAGCAGTAGCAGTAGCAGTAGCAGTAGCAGTAGCAAGTAGAAAGTAGCAAGTAGCAAGTAGCAAGTAGCAGTAGCAGTAGCAGTAGCA
Source organism: Elysia chlorotica (assembly GCA_003991915.1). NCBI lineage: Eukaryota > Metazoa > Mollusca > Gastropoda > Plakobranchidae > Elysia > Elysia chlorotica. Next base: position 212,831 of record RQTK01000697.1, on the reverse strand, counting down.
GTAGTAGTAGCAGTAGCAGCAGCAGCAGCAGCAGCAGCAGTATTAGTAGTAGTAGTAGTAGTAGTAGTAGTAGTAGTAGTAGTAGTAGTAGTAGTAGTAGTAGTAGTAGTTATTTCAGCGGTAGCAGCAGAGAGATAGGCAGATAAATAGATAGATAGATAGATAGATAGATAGATAGATAGATAGATAGATAGATAGATAGATAGATAGATAGATAAATAGATTGATAGATAGATGGATAGACATATAGATAGATGTATAGATAAACTAGTAGATGATAGTAAGGAAACGGGATGAAAAAGGAATAAAAAAATTTAATGGAACCACGCGACGACTAATAGTCATACAAAACAGTATAATTTTTTAACGCAGAGATATCGCCCAACAAATACATGATAATGTTATAATAAAAATTATATTTGCTAAAACGTCTTCACCAACTTGTGACCTACAACAATTGTAATCACCTGTTTTATGCACCAGTCTCTCCTATATAAGTTGGTCCTGTGTTGGGGAAGAGCTTCAACAATTTTTGCTCACTGTTCTGTAGCTAACCCGGTCCGTTCCACCAACTCAACAAGCATCATGAAGGGTGAGTATTGAGCTTCGAGTTTTATGTTATAGCACACACATCTTAATCTGGTGACAGTCGCATACTTGAGGTCCTTAGTAGTTGTTTTTTAATCTTTGATTACATTTAATTCTTTACTATACTGTGGTATTAAATCCTCTAAAAAAAGAAACTGTGAAATACAAGACTCCACACAAAATAATTGTGGTGTTGATTGCTTGTAGTTTATCATTTTTGTTTGCTTTTTTTCAGCAGATTTGTGCTAAGACAAATTTTACATTCTTAGAAAATCATTTAAATTTTGAGTCTTAGTTATCTTTTCTTTTTGGTAAGATTTTGAACAAGCAACATGATATTAGGTATGAGTTCGTTGCAACATTTCAGAGCTAGTTAAAATGAATTTTAAGAAATAAACAATATTTCTTTGTGTTTTAGGTATGCATTTATACTGTCTCTTAAACGTTTGGATGAGGTGATGACTTCGAATAGTAATTACAAAGTGAATACGTAAAAATAGCAAGCTAAATATCAGAGGTGAATAATTTGAATAATATTGTATTTTCAATTGGAAATATGTCAGACACAAGGAGTTATTGAAATTTAATTTTAAAACACATCCGTAGGTAAAGAAAACTAAAAGGCTTAAAAGGAAATAATGCTTTAAAATCTATAACAAAATCAGCGGTTTAGGAGATTAGGGGCACTCTTAGGCTAAAAAAATACTATATCTTTTGTGCAAGAACCTTGTTTACAAAAATAACCATTTATAATATGTTTTTATACTTTACTGTTTAGATTATTTCAAATTAGCTTTAGTTGATGCCTTGTGTCTAGCCCTGTTTCTCATCGCATGAATAACAAGGCCTGTAACATAGCCTGATTGGTAATAATGGACTTCAAAAAACTATTTACATTTACTTTCAAAATTATAAGAAGATATCTTGCATCGCTTGATTGTCCAAGCTATCGCTTCTTCTCTGATTATATTCGCGTAAATCGTGAGCCATGTAATTTAACCTTCACTCTAAACATAACGAGAGAATACCTTGTATCCCTTGACTCTCCTAGCTGTCGTTGCTGTCCTGTGCCTGGCCCTGATGGTCATCGCGGCTTCTGCCCAGGAGGTCAGCCCGCTGGTCCAGGGATGCTCCATGATGTGTGGTCAAGCCTGTGACGTAGGGAACTACCTCGCCACCAAATCGGTTCCATTCCTGGGGGACATTCTGACCACCCTGGACACTCTGTGTGACCAGGTGTGTGGTCTCGTCTGCGGACTCTTCGCCATGGCCATGTAGACTCGCACTGGATGTATACTCTCTAACATAGTTTAACGTCTCATAGGTTCCCATTAGGGAAGCTATCTGACGTAAAACTGGAAGGTTGAAGACAGGCCCCTTTTATAACGGATCATGACGGTATTCCACAACGGACTATGGTGACAGCTGACAAAAAACTATGATAATATATGATGGTATTGGCGCAAATGACTGAGCCCAAGGTGTGGGAAACAGATGGCAAAGCGACTCAAGTTATTCCTAGATTCATGAAGTTCGCACAATAACGAAGCATCAAAGAACGCTCGTCATAACAACGTGCTTTACCTCTACACTTGTTTGCAATACTTGAAAAAATATAAATAAAGAAATGATGCATATATGACAACAAAATGTCCTTCATTTTATTTTTTTATTTTTTATTTTAATTTTCAGGTTTTGTAAGTCCTTTCTTTGCATTTAAAATGATATACTCGATACTTATTTCACCAAATAAATGCTAAGCTATTTAGAACAATGATTCAATTTATTTTGAGTTTATACACACACACACATAATAATAATAATAATAATAATAATAATACGCTCAATTTGCGATGGTTACATTCTTTGCAACAATATCTTACCTATAAATTTTGACGAAACTATAGCAGGTACAAAGCTCCGACCTATTTCCTTTTACGGTGGATCGAATACCTTTAACTACTTTAGTGTGTGGATTTTCGTGTGCCCATTGGACTAATTTTGTTCAAATATTAAAAAGCCTTCAATAACGCTTTTGTTGATATGGTATTTTATCGCCTATTAGATTAAATAATAGAAGTGTGCATAGATGACAAAAATAAGAATGTTCGCTTTACAATTCATTCAAGTGCCGAATATCTCATACAGTCCCCTCTGGTTGCCAGTAATATCAAAATTGATGTTTTTTAAGTAAAGACAGGTCAACATTTTCAAACAAAAATAGATGTAAATTAAAAATAATAGTGAACCAATAGTATTTGTGCAACCTTTATTTAGTGACATGTAATTTAATATAGCCCTACCAGGCACAGCATTTTATCCTCGTTCTCGTACATTCCGTTTCGACAACTTATGACACATTGATGTTAAAAGTTGGGTAATCACTTTAATGTAGTTGTTCAACATAGGCAGCCAATGTGTTTTCTTGCTTTATTATCACGAAATGGGTGTCGCAAATTCCCACATTCACACGTAAATAAGAAACTAGTTTAATATGGATTTCTTGACAGTACTATTGTCTTTCGCATAGAAAAATTACCTGTTACCTCTTGAAATAAATAACACCGTTTATAGTCTCTCGACGAAATCTTATAAATTTCGTAGATCTCATTAATAAATCTCTCTATAAATAAATCTCTCCCCTTTTAAAATCACCTCAGACAAGTTGGTTCCTACAAATTGTTTGATATAAATCTGCTTTGTGGTTCAAAATATGTTTTCTGGTTCCTCACAATCGTCTTCTGAACTGCACAGTGATTAGCTAGAGAGCGTTTACTGTCAATAAATACATACAAATAAATGGTTCTGTGATTGTGCAACTAAATTAACTCATGAAACTTATATTACTATAATTATTGCTTGCTGTCATTGCTGTGATCACTTAAATATTTAAACAATATGCTGTGACACATAAATCATAGTCTCTACAATAAGTACACACAGGCAAGTTTGGAAAAGATTTCAACTTAATTGTTTAGAACAGGCTAGAATAGATGTCCCAAGATGAGATAACTTGGAGACTCACAGTAAAAAAAACAACAAACAAGCAAAGGAGATTAGTTAAAATCTATACAAATTACACGCCAGTATCGAAACGTAAAATCAGTTCAAATTTACATTTGAACAAAAGAAAATCTGTACCAAAAATTATTTTTTTATTTAATTGAATTTAAAATTAATATAAACAAAGTAAATTCCAAATTCAAAACTTCAACTACAGAGTAGAGTTGTTAACTCAATAAAATTGTAAGAATTAACAAAACCTAACTGCTACAGCTACTATACTTAACAATAAACGTTAGGAATACTGTGCCTAGAACAGCACTAACACCAAACGCTATAAACCAAAACTACACAATAAAGTCTAACAAGAGTATTATGCAACACGGGAAAAACTTAAAAGTGTAGAAATAATATCAAAGTTGCAAAAATAATCCAAAAAGCAAAATAATGCAATCCGTCAAATGGTGACGCGACCCCAAATGATTTCGACAAAAGCCGCCGAGAGTTAATTAAGCGTTTATTCAATAAGCAAATCGCTAAAGTGAATACGCTAAATGCTATCATACGAACTGGACTAATTTATACAATCTCCACCTCAACAAAAGGTCTAGATTAGCCTGCTAGTAAATGACTTACCAGAAAAACCAGCTGTAGGGTATCCTGCTAGGGAAGTGAAGCCCAACGCCTTGAGGCGATAGACAGACTGGTCTACCTGTCTTCGGGGCCAAGAAACAAACATAGTATGCGCACATAATTATTGTTAGTATTATTTAAACACCATTCACATCACAACCAATATAGTCTGATCTCTACAGGACAATGTCTTGCGCCTAATTTGTACCTCGCGAATAATTCAATCAATAAAGTTACAGGCACGTCTCTTTAAATCAGAACACATTATCATTATCATGCTAAAAGCAGTTAAAAATCAAGTTTACAAATACGAATATCAAAGTCATGTATATATAAAGTCTTCAAACAGACAATATAGAAACCATAACAATCAAGAGACCGTTCGGGGAATTAAATACCACATAAGGATTACAGTCTCAAACAATCTATAATTTGCATTTTAACAAACGAAAATTCAACTCATCCACAAGAAACAACAAAGTTCAGTGAGGTATACAAAATAATATAAAACTATAGCAACAGGACAGCGGCGTTAACGGCAGGGCTTCGACGCTGGAGTGACTGAAACTCCATAACGGTCACATGAATGAGATTCATCTAGAACGATCCAGAAATTACTAGCGTGGCTACAAAATCCTGAAACGAAACTAACTCATCCATATTATACACTACCCAACACTTACCATAAGACATTTTTTCACCACCCATCGATGCAATGGGTGTAAGGAATTAACTCAAAACTTATCGCATGTAATGTATTAATCAACATACCTTACCCAACACTGTCCATTAATTAGAAATCAATTCAACACCCATCGATGCAATGGGTGTAAGGAATTAACTCAAAACTTATCGCATGTAATGTAATGGTCTGTGACTAGCCAGAGCACAATCAAAACGTCTCTAACAGCAGAGCCAACGGACTTTGGAAATTACTAGACACTCAGAGAGAAATACTTCAACGAAACATGGTTACAGGCTAAACGCTCAAATTGGACAATTCAGATGCTCAATAGCGATACGCAACATGCTCTCACACAAAGTCAAACGATCAGGTTTGAATAATATCGCTAATATCACCTACAGAAATCCAATAATGAAAAACCTTACCCGTGACAATTCTGGTACGTTATAATTGTTCATGAAACGCGAAGAAATTGTTATAACTATGACATACATTATTGCAGCATTTCTACCTGCAAGTCTTCAGGGTTAAATTGAGTCCGGTGGCCTATTGTGAGAAAATGTAAGTGAAGTCTATACTTTGGCAGATCAAACACAGAATAAAGATACACTCTGTTTAGACATAATAATAAGACACGTGTTTAGTACTTAATGTCATCAAAGTGACTAGTGCTCAATGTCATCAAAAGTAAGATGTCGTTGAAAAAAGAAGAGGAAACAAACATCTAACTTAGAAGACAAAAACCTTTAAAAAATACATTTCATGACTTAAATCATTTAAAATAAATGAAAGAAAACACCCACTGTGTAAAAAGCTGTAGATTTCATGGTATATAGAGAAAAAACTAAGGGCAATTACTCAATAATTTAGGAATTATTTAATAGACAGAGAGTAGCCTCCTCTTACAACAAAGTTTTCTTTTCTTGCTTAACGAACAACGTCGGCACCTTAATTAACGCATAATTATTGTGGACGGTCCTCGACAATGAAGTCTGACAATTTTACATGCTGCCACACATGAGACAGCACAGAGACACCTGGACTCATGTCTCAGCCGGTAACATTAAACTGACACCAGCCCAAATAGTAGGGATATTGGACACATTTTTTGACAGATCGTGGGATTCGAACGGCGTATATGGACCCCAACGCCTTACGACTTGAGCCATTTCGTTCCTCAACCAAGTTCTATAACACAGTAGTTTGTCGGTTAATCCTTACTCGCCCCATCTCCCTTGATAAACACTACGCAGTGGGGTGCTAAATTTTTGTTTCAGATGCAGCGGCACCAAATCGCCTTGACACTTAAAGCGAGCATGGTTATACCACTAGACCACTACGCTCCTTAAAAAAAGTAATTTCATGGCTAGAGTACTTACTACGCCTCTTTAGTGGTCTAGTGGTTTAAACCATGCTCGCTTCAAGTTGCAAGGCGATTCGGCACCGCTGCATCTACAAGTACAGGGTTCTAATTCCACAAAGTGCAATCATTATTTGGCCACTTTCACTAGAATCCTAGTAATACCACTGTAAAAAATACCTACAAATTCCAGATCTATTTATAATTAATCCAGTGGTCTGCCTCTCCTAAAATCTACCTCTATAATGTTGATTTTGAAGATCACTTAGAACTTAATGCCCAACAACATAAAACATGTTCAAGCATTAGGACTAGAACGAGACGCAAGATGCACATTAACAGCTATTTAGTCACGATAATGGAGAATCAAAAACGATAGGTGGAGAAGTGATATATATTACAGACTTGGTTAACTTACTTTTTGTGAACTAAATGAAATGTATTTAACTGTGCGTTGATGTTTGGTAGAAAAGTGGAACCTCATATATAAAATCCATATCAAAAAGTGATGGAGAGATATAGAGTAGGTTGGGAAAGAGAGGAACAGAAAGAGAGAGAGACAGAGAGAGAGAGAGAGAGAGAGAGAGAAAGAGAGAGAGAGAGAGAGAGAGAGAGAGAGAGAGAGAGAGAGAGAGAGAGAGAGAGAGAGAGAGAGAGAGAGAGAGAGAGAGAGAGAGAGAGAGAGAGAGAGAGAGAGAGAGCGAGAAGAGGGGTAGAGGAGAGAGAAAGAGAGAGAGAAAAGAACGGCAGAGAAAGAGAGAGAAGGGCGGGGAAGACAGAGTGTATATGTGTAGAGATGAAAGTTTTCAAACGCGAATTGATAATGAGCAACAATATTCTAATCTATCGTGGCTTATCTTTTCCAAAGAATGCAAAGGTGAATGACTTTAAGCGAACTAGCTGTATTCACTCTAGTCACTAACGATTTAATGGCCCTAAAGTGTCGACAGTGTAACATTTTGTAGCGGGCCAGAAAAAATATGCTATCTTCTTTCTTGGTTTAACATCGGCAAAGTTTCCTGAGTGGATCTGTTCAGGAAATTAGAAAAATATGTTATGACGTGTATTGGTTAAATGTCTCGTTTTAGAGATGTTCAAGTTAGGGCTCCCAAACCTGTCTCTCTCCATTTTGCTTCCCAGGGTCACTTGGGGGTTTCAGATAATTATGTCCATTCTTGGGATTAAACAGTGTGGTTACAATGGCAAAGCACGCTTTGACACTGAGCAAAGAATTATCTTCGAGTTTGGAAATTTGTTCCCAGATGGAATAAATGTTCAGCATATATTTTCTTCCAATTACCAGGTTTAAGCTTCATAGCTCTGTTCGTAGCTAATATATTTTGATTACCCTTGCCGTTTTTTGTTTGTATTGCTTTTATCTAAATTTCTTTCTTTCTTTCCACCACATTTTCTAACTTGTTGCACACCAATTATTATTATCCTAAATGCCTAGCTAGCTACTAGTTTTTCAATACCGAAACAACAATGGACGCACCAAAATTAAATTCTTAATTGTCCAAGGGATCTAGGCTAGGCGTTCTACAAAAATCAGCTAAGGCATAGATTATAAAGTAATTAAAAACTATTTATTTTTAACTATTTCATTAAATTTTTAGATCTAGACTTATTAACTGTATTATTAGTTCTAGAGATCTATCTCTTGTTGATTGATCATTTGACTCTTTTTGCATCTAGATTTGGTTTCTTTACTACTGTTGCTTTTTTTACAATTAGAAATGTTATCTTCATGATATTTTTATCTATTTTACTTTATTTTATATCTTTTTTTTTACTTCTTAAATGTCTTATTGTGTGTGAAGAAGACTTAAAAAGGCCGACAGCTTACGACTGTGTACCGTTTTGTATTCTTAGAGCTGCACTAGATCTATACCTATTTTGAAATTGTTTGATAGGTAGATAGATAGATAGATAGATAGATATATAGATAGATAGGTAGATCGATAGATAGATAGATTGATAGATAGATGGATAGACATAATAGATAAACTGGTAAAGGATAGTAAGAAAACGGGATAAAAAATTTTTTTTTAAATTAATGGAACCACGCGACGACTACTAGTTATACAAACAATAATATTTTTTAACGCAGAGATATCGCCCAACAAATACCTGATAATGTTATAATAAAAATTATATTTGCTGAAAAGTCTTCACCAACTTGTGATCTAGAACAATTGTAAACACCTGTTTTATGCATCAGTCTCTCCTATATAAGTTGGTCCAGTGTTGGGAAAGAGCATCAACAATTTTTTGCTCATTGTCCTGTAGCTAACTCGGTCTGTTCCACCAACTCAACAAGCATCATGAAGGGTGAGTGAGGAGCTTGGGGATTTATAGTATACGTATCTAAATCTTGTGACAGTCGCATACTTGAGGTTTTTTTATTATTAAAAAAGAGTACTTAGTTGTTGTTTTTTTTAATTTTTCATTGCATTTATTTCTTTACTATACTGTGAGATACAAGACTCCACACAAAATAATTTCTTTAGTTATACAACGTGCTGCAATTCTGCCATTTGTCAATTCGATTGTATTAACTTGCTATAGACTAAAATAGCTGCACTGAAAGTTCTTGTGTGGTGTTGTTTGCTTGTAGTTTATCATGTTTGCTTTATTTTAAGACAAATTTTACATTCTTAGAAAATCATTCAAATTTTGAGTCTTAGTTATCTTTTCTTTTTGGTAAGATTTTGAACAAGTAACATGATATTAGGTATCAGTTCGTTGAAACATATTAGAGCTAGTTAAAATGAATTTTAAGAAATAAACAAAATTTCTTTGTGTTTTAGGTATGCATTTATACTGTCTCTTAAACGTTTGGATGAGGTGATGACTTCGAATAGTAATTAAAAAAGTGAATACGTAAAAATAGCATGCTAAATATCAGAGGTGAATAATTTGAAAAAATATTGTATTTTCATTTGGAAATATCTCAGACACAAGGAGTTATTGAAATTTAATTTTAAAACACATCCGTAGGTAAAGAAAACTAAAAGGCTTAAAAGGAAATAATGATTTAAAATCTATAACAAAATCAGTGGTTTAGGAGATTAGGGGGACTCTTAGGCTCAAATAATACTATATCTTTTGTGCAAGAACCTTGTTTACAAAACTAACCATTTATAATATGTTTTGATCATAATTTTATACTTTACTGTTTAGATTATTTCAAATTAGCTTTCGTTGATGCCTTGTGTCTAGCCCTGTTTGTCATCGCATGAATAACAAGGCCTGTAACATAGCCTAATTGGTAATAATGGATTTCAAAAAACTATTTACATTTACTTTCAAAATTATAAGAAGATATCTTGCATCGCTTGATTGTCCAAGCTATCGCTTCTTCTTTGATTATATTCGCGTAAATCGTGAGCCATGTAATTTAGCCTTCACTCTAAAAATAATGAGAGAATATCTTGTATCACTTGACTCTCCCAGCTGTCGTTGCTGTCCTGTGCCTGGCCCTGCTGGTCATCGCGGCTTCTGCCCAGGAGGTCAGCCCGCTGGTCCAGGGATGCTCCATGATGTGTGGTCAAGCCTGTGACGTAGGGAACTACCTCGCCACCAAATCGGTTCCATTCCTGGGGGACATTCTGACCACCCTGGACACTCTGTGTGACCAGATGTGTGGTCTCGTCTGCGGACTCTTCGCCATGGTTATGTAGACTCGCACTGGATGTATTCTCTGTCTCTTAGTTTAACGTCTCTTAGGTTCCCCTAAGGGAAGCTATCTGACGTAAAACTGGAAGGTTGAAGACAGGCCCCTTTTATAACGGATCATGACGGCATTCCACAACGGACTATGGTGACAGCTGACAAAAAACTATGATAATATATGATGGTATTGGCGCAAATGACTGAGCCCAAGGTGTGGGAAACGGATGGCGAAGTGAACCAAACTATCCCAAGATCCTTGAAGTTGTACAATGATGAACCATATCACAATAAGCTGGCTCGTCATGTCAACGTGCTTTACCTCTATACTCATGTTCATAATGTTTGAAGAAATATAAATAAAAAAACCTATTCATGTGAAAACAAAATGTCCTTCCTTTTATTTAATTGTAAATTTTCAGGTTTTGTAAGTCCTTTTTATGCGTATTTTAAAATCTGGAATACTGTTTTTATTTCATTAAATAAAAGCTTAGTTATTTAAAACAATGATTCACTACATGATGACTTTATTTGAATTACAAAATTACAAAAGCATAGAAGACGTTTACTATGTGGTGGTTACATCCTTGCTACAATATGTTACCATATTCGTCGGCTCGGGACAAGAAACCGACAACCCACATTTTCAAAACTTTACAGGAAAAGGAAAAAACTGATGTACTCTGTGAAAAACAGCGGTGCACGCGTGTTAATCACCACCCTCACTCAGAATATCATCCCTACACATATGCTTAGTTTAATTAGGGAAAATAATAGTTAACCTTGTGTTGGCATGCTGTTTAACAATTATGTCGACTTTTGGCTTCAAATTCCGCCGGGGCAAGAATCCGCTAACGGCCGTTGGCGGATTTTAGATAGCTTACATGCTGTGGAAAAATCCGCCACTGTCTGCTATCGGATTCTTGCCCCAAACGTTCGATTCACATTAGCAACCAAGTAAAGTGACACTGTATGTAAGTTATAGGATTTTGTATCTGAAAGAGGTACCGCACTGATACCAATGATTAGGCTCGATTCAACAACGAAACGACAATAATGGTATTATGAATTTTGGCGAAACTATAGCAGGTACAACGTTCTGATCTATTTTCTTTTAGAGTGGATCGAACACCTTTAACTACTTGAGTGTGCCCATTGGACTAATTTATCTCAATGTGAAAAGAGTCCTGTAAAACTTTGTTGATCGCACATTTGGTCGCCCATTAGATTAAATATAGAACAAAGTGTGCGCAAGTGAAAAATACAATATTAGAATGTTCTTTAAAAAACCGACAATCCCATACAGTTCTTTCTGGTCGCCAGTAAAATCAAGATTGATGTTTTAAAAGTAAAGGCAGGTCAACTGTTCCAAACTAAAATGGATGTAAACTTAAAATCGTATCGAACAAATACCACTCCTGTAATCTTTACTTAGTGCCATGTAATCTTATATAACCCAAACACACGAAACATTAATTTTACCATAGTTCGTGTACAAACATCAGTTTCCATTTCAACAGCTTAAGACATAATATTGATTAAAGTTGGGTAATCACTTTAACAGTGAACCTTGCTTTAATTTCGCGAAGATGGGTCCAGGAATTCCACATTCACACGTAAATAAGAAACTAGTTTATGGATGTGTTGCCCTTGAGGGTGCTATTGTCTTTCATATAAAAAAATTAGGCATTAACCCTTTAACTAAAAAACTCGCTTTTAGTCTATCGGCAAAATCAATTTTGGAGCTCTTAGAAGTAAATTTCTCCCCTTTTAAATGTATTGCAGTTGAAATTTTCTGCTCCAAATTGTCTCCTATGAAACCTGCTTCGTGGTTTCAAAAACCTTTTCCGGTTCCTTGCTATCATCTTTTGAATTGAACAGTGCTTAGCTAGATAGTGCTTACGGTCTAAACTAAAAAAACAACAACACCAAAAACAAACGACAAATTAAAATATTAAAAGAGTACAAGTGGGAGGCTGGAACCTCAGGCGGTAGAAGGACGGAGTTGCAATTGAGAGATCCTATGTTCAGTCCTTAACTGGAGCCCCGATATTTTGACATTATAGCACCCTAAATAAAACGCAGTTGGCGTAAACCTATACGGTTTTTTTTAATTGATGTTTTGTTAGTGAGAAAAGTTTGATTCCTGGAATTTAAGTCTGTCGTGCTTTCATTTTTAACATTTTTAATTTGAAGTGAAAGTGTCTTTTCTTTTTTCAAATAGTTTTCATCCAAGTAAAACAATTATAAGAACTTTTAAGAAACAGAAATCCATGGAGGAAAACCTTACCAGTACGAATTCTAGTACGGTGTAAATGTTCATAAAACACAGAGAAATTGTTATATAATATAACAATACCATACATTACTTGAGCATTTCTACCTGCAATTATTCAGAGTTGAATTAGGTCCGTTGGTCTATTGCGAGAAAATATAAACAAAGTGTATAGTTTTACAACCTAAATAATGCAATAACTTGACAGAAAATCAAACGCAGCATAAAGATTCACGCTGTTCAGGCATAATAAGGATATAAGTAACTCGCACATTCGATTTAGTCCGCAAATACTCAATATCATCAAAGCTAAGATGTCGTAGAAAAAAGAGATGAAAAAACATCTAACTTCAATAGACAAAAATATCTTTAAGAAATATATTTTTGATGACTTTAAACATTAAAAAAAAAAAATTCTTTTTATTAACTTAAAGGTATATCAATAGAGAACATACCAAGGGCTATCATTCAATAATTTACGGGGTTTTTTTTTTGTAAAAAGAGAGTAGTCTCCTCTAAAAACAAAGTTTGTTTTTCTTTTGTTGCGGAACGTCCAACGCACATTATAGAGCATAATTATTATTGTGGACGTATTTCAAGATTAAAGTCTGACAAATTTACATGCTGCAACACATGATGATCATGCTGGCTTGTCTGAAGTATATGACTTAGCCTCCTGTATATCCCTGCCTGAAGAGCAGATGTTTCGAGCGATCCTTCCTGCCTCGCTGAATCTCCTTTGTTATCAGTCGCTTATACCATCCATCCACCATAAAATTATTGTAGGTCTGCCCTGTCTTCTTTTTGCCCCCAGCTTTGCTTCTAGGACACGCCTTTCTTTCCAAACCGTCATGTCTTTTTAGGTGTCCAAAGCATTTTAGTTTTCTTTATTTGATGGTATTCAAAAGCCAATTTGGCCTGAACTTAGATTCTTTTAGTATGTTTTCATTTTTTCTGTGTGATGTCCATGGAACTCTAAGCATTGTCTGTAGCAGTTGAACTAAAAAGAACATAGTTTTTTTAAATCTGATTTTCTAATTTTCCCACTTGACACCCATATGTGGCAATGGGGAATATGCAAGATCATAATTATGATTTTCAGTTCTGTGCATTCAGTGGTTAATTTTTTGGTTGATGGAAAATGAAACAGTTATCAATAGTGATTTTTCTGCAAAGCTTTAATTATTTCTAGTTCATGTCCCTGATGATTTAAGCATTTTTAGTTGGCTAGAAGAGTGTTTTCAACAGTTTGAAAAAGCTTAAAATTAAATTTTGGTAATAGAATGTAAAGCAAATTTCTAATTTCAAATAAATATCACGTATTGAAAAAATTAAAAATATATTCAGGTATTTTAGATATTAATTATTATCGTTTTATTTTTCAGTACAAATATATTATGATAATTTTTTACAAACCTTTTCCCACAAGAATAGACAAACACTTTTTCCGTTCTTTGATTGAAAATAAACGTGTCTTTTTATTTCTTTTGAATCAATTAAAATACATTATACAGTTTAAGATCCAAGTTTACAAACATAACGTAACCACAAAGTATCCACATTTTATGCTATAACTTTGGCATCTTAGTCTCTTTGTTCTGTGCCCTTCATCTTGCTGGCAGGGTTTTCACATGGTAAGCCTGAATCTTCCTCAAGCTGTTCGACATAGTGTTCTATGCTGCCTCCCTACTCTTCTATTAATATGACTTGGTTCCCATAGTGTCATCATAGTCCGTTGTGGAATGCAACCATGATCCGTTATAAAAGGGGTCTGCCTTCAACCTTCCAGTTTTACGCCGGATAGGTTCCCTCAGGGGAACCTAGAAGACGTTAAACGAGAGAGAGAGAGAGAGAGAGAGAGAGACATGGCCATGGCGAAGAGTCCGCAGACGAGACCACACACCTGGTCACACAGAGTGTCCAGGGTGGTCAGAATGTCCCCCAGGAATGGAAGCGATTTGGTGGCGACGTAGTTCCCTACGTCACAGGCTTGACCACACATCATGGAGCATCCCTGGACCAGCGGGCTGACCTCCTGGGCAGAAGCCGCGATGACCAGCAGGGCCAGGCACAGGACAGCAACGACAGCTGGGAGAGTCAAGGGATACAAGATATTCTCTCGTTATTTTTAGAGTGAAGATAAATATTCAGAGGCTAAATTAAATGAATTGTAGATTTACGAGAAAATAAACAGAGAAGAAGTGATAGCTTGGAGAATGAAGCGATGCAAGGTTTTCCTTTTTAATATAGTTTTAAAAGTAAGGTATCTGTTTCTTGAGCTCCATCATCAACAACCAACTAGGCTTTGTTACAGGACTTGCTATTCATGCAACAACGAAGAAGCCCTTACATACAACAGCAACGAAAGCAAATTTAAATTAGGTACTTGCACTAAAGATTTAGTATTATTCAAGCCTATGAGTCTCCCAAAGATCTTAGACCGCTGGTTTGTTAATAGATTTAAAAGCATAAATTGGCTTTTAAGGCTTTTGATTTTTTATTATGGATCCATTTAACAAATTAAACTTCATTAACTTTTGTGTCTGAGATGCTTCCAAATGTAAAAAAAATATTAGTCAAATTATACACCTCTGGCATTTAGGATGCTATTATTACATTTTTACTTTTTCAATTACTATCGAAGTCAACACCTGAACGTCCAATAGAGAGCATTAAATGCATACCTAAAACAAAACACAAATTTCGTTTATTCCTTAAAAAAATTTAAACTAGCTCTTAAATATTTCAACCAATTCATACTTAATGATGACTAAGACTAAAAAATCGAATGTTTTTACTAAAAGAAAAAAAGACAATCGGCCATATAAGATTTAATTTATCTTAGCAGAATTCTGCTAAAAGAAAAAACAAAACAAAAAACTCCCAGTGTAGCTATTCCAGGTCTATAGTAATTTAATGTAATCGAATAGACAATTGCAGCACAATAAATAAGTAAATAAATAATTTTGGGTGGAGTTTTGTATCTTAAATTTGCTTAAAAAAAGTTTATTTATACTTATGTACCAAGTTAAATTTAATCTTTTCTAAAGATAAGTTGCGTTTTCTTTTATTAATAAAGAACCTTAAGTTTGCGACTGTCACCAAAATAAGATGAATGTGCTATAAAAAACAAACTGAAAGCTCCTTACTCACCCTTCATGATGCTTGTTGAGTTGGTGGAACGGACCGGGTTAGCTACAGAACAGTGAGCAAAAAATTGTTGATGCTCTTCCCCAACACTGGGCCAACTTATATAAGACGGACTGATGCATTAAACAGGTGATCGACAATAGAAAATATTTCTAGATCACAAGTTGGTGCAGAAGTTTTATATCATATTTTTATTACAACATTACCAGCTCTATGTTGGGTGACAGGTCTGCATTTGAAATAATATGTTTTTTATGCCGTTGCTTTACAATCCTCTACAAGTCTATCTATCTATCTACCTGTATATCTATCTATCTATCTATCTATCTATCTATCTATCTATCTATCTATCTATCTATCTATCTATCTATCTATCTATCTATCTATCTATCTATCTATCTATCTATCTATCTATCTATCTATCTATCTATCTATCTATCTATTATCTATCT
>RQTK01000697.1:181441-196716 GCA_003991915.1 Elysia chlorotica | reverse complement strand
CTCTCTCTCTCTCTCTCTTCTCTCTCTCTCTCTCTCTCTCTCTCGCTTTCTCGCTCTTTTTTCTGTCGTTGTGTATATACATGTATTTTTTGTCTCTATGTCTGTCTGTCTGTCTATATGATTCTCTGTCTCTTTCTCTCTCTCTCTATCTCTCTCTCTCTCTCTCTATCTCTCTCTCTCTCTCTTTATGTTTTTTTCTGATCACGCTCTTTATGTTGTCCTTCTTTCGCTTTTTTTTCTATCTAATTTTCTCTCTCTCGCCCTATCTCTGCCCCTGCCCCTCTCTTAATAAGAATCCGAGATGCATTCCTAAATTCAGGTTGAAAGAATGTCCTGCAACGTATTTTTTAAAATCTGGTAATGGATATATCATTAGAGTATATCCGTGATAGGTCGCAGCTAACAAGGGTGCGAAAATACATTTCGAATTCAATGAAACTGCGGGTTTGTGAAATGTGACAAAATTGTCACTATCAAGTTAAACTAGGATACAAATGTACAGATAATCCGACGTGCTAACCTGATTAAAACCCACTTCACGCTACTAACTGATTGTCTCCTATAAAGATGGATCTTTAGAAAAAGAGCGAAAACTTTGATTGACGACTCTTAGGTTCCCTGGGGGATCCTATACGGCGACGTTGCTGTGGTAATGTAAGCTGTGAGATTCATCTGCTTTAATTTTTCCCGTCCATCGCCAGCATTTTCGTTATATCGCGGATGGGTTCCAAAACTTAAGTCAGAATCTCATACGCGTAAATCTATCTAGACGGATGCAGAGCATGGTTTCCAGGGCTTGCGCCTCTGCCATCGATCACATTATAGTCAGAGATTAACGAAAACAGGTCGCCGGCTCATGGATTGAACCGGGACGGCCGAGTATATTCTACGCGCTCTACCATAAAACATAGAAAAATCTCAACGCCATAAAGGTCTGAGATGGTTATACCTCTTTCCTCTTTTCCTGATCTTTTCTGGTCTTCAATATTTTTTCAATTTAAAACTGGCAGTTTCGGTTAAAAAAATCCTTCTTACACCCAGCAACTATTTTCATTTATTTAACTCCTATTTTATACCTTGTCACCAACACCACTGTTTAATAAAAATATCCACCTCACCTGGGTTTGAAACAGAATTCTCTGTATTTTGACCAACATTTTATGCCCCTTCTGTTAACAACCATTGTTCTACTATTAATTGTTAAATGTTTAATATTCATATTTTGTGTATCATCATTTAAGTCTCATTGTCGACATTGTTACGTGTTTAAGTAGAAAACATTTAGTCATTTTGAGTTGTCATTTGACGCAATTGCATTATTTTGCAACTTTGATATAATTTCTGCTCTTTTAATTTTTTTCCGTGTTACATAATACTCTTGTTTGACCCTATTGTGTAGTTTTGGATTTATAGCGTTTGATGTTAGTGTTGTTCTAGGCACAGTATTCCTAACGTTTTTTGTTAAGCATAGTAGCTGTAGCAGTTAAGTTTTGTTAATTCTTACAATTTGATTGAGTTTACAAGTCTACTCTATAGTTGAAATTTTGAGTTTGGAATTTACTGTGTATCTGAAAGTTGATATTAATTTTAAATTATTGATCCATTTTACTTTATTTTGGTACAGATTTTCTTTTGTTCAAATGTATGTTTGAGCGTTGCTCGTGTTCGGAAACTAGCGTGTAATCTCCGTTGCTTGTTTTGTTTTTTACTGTGGGGCTCCAAGTTTATCTTACCTTGGAACATCTATTCTAACCTATTCTAACCTAATAAATCAACATACGAGGGGTGTTCATTATGTCCTTAGCTTGACCTTGAAGCAGTTGTACTAGAGTAAAGAAATTTTGTAAGTAGCTAGATCATCTATGTTGAACACGGCATGCAAAATTGAACATTTTGTTGTCACATATGCATCATTTTTTTATTTATAAATCTTTAAACATTATGAACATGAGTATAAAGGTAAAGAACGTTTATGTGACGGGCCAGCTTATTGTGATATGATTCATCAGTGTGCGAACTTCAAAGATCTAAGAATAACTTGAGTAGCTTCGCCATCTGCTTCCCTCGTCTTGAGCTCAATTGTGTACGACATTACCATCATACTTGTATAGTTTTTTGTCAGCCGTCATCATAGTCCGTTGTGGAATGCCGTCATGATCCGTTATAAAAGGGGTCTGTCTTCAACCTTCCAGTTTTACGCCGGATAGGTTCCCTCAGGGGAACCTAGGAGACGTTAAACGAAGAGAGAGAGAGAGAGAGAGAGAGAGAGAGAGAGAGAGAGAGAGAGAGAGAGAGAGAGAGAGAGAGAGAGTATACATCCAGTGCGAGTCTACATGGCCATGGCGAAGAGTCCGCAGACGAGACCACACACCTGGTCACACAGAGTGTCCAGGGTGGTCAGAATGTCCCCCAGGAATGGAAGCGATTTGGTGGCGACGTAGTTCCCTACGTCACAGGCTTGACCACACATCATGGAGCATCCCTGGACCAGCGGGCTGACCTCCTGGGCAGAAGCCGCGATGACCAGCAGGGCCAGGCACAGGACAGCAACGACAGCTGGGAGAGTCAAGGGATACAAGATATTCTCTCATTATTTTTAGAGTGAAGATAAATATTCAGAGGCTAAATTATATGCCTTGTGGTTTACGCGAAATAAACAGAGAAGAAGCGATAGCTTGGAGAATCAAGCGATGCAAGGTTTTCCTTTTTAATATAATTTTAAAAGTAAGGTAACTAATTCTTGAAGTCAACATCTTAACGTCCAATAGAGAGCATTAAATGCATACCTAAAACAAAACACAAATTTCGTTTATTCCTTAAAAATAAATTTAACTAGCTCTTAAATATTAAAACTAATTCATACTAGATGATGACTAAGACTAATAAATCGAATGTTTTTACTAAAAGAAAAAAAGACAATCGGCCATATAAGATTTAATTTGTCTAGCAGAATTCTGCTCGAAAAAAAAACACACCAAAAAAAACAGTGCAAAAACTTCCATTTATTATTATTCCTGGTTTATTAAATGTAATCGAATAGACAATTGCAGCACAATAAATAAGTAAATAAATCATTTTGGGTTGAGTTTTGTATCTCACAGTTGCTTTTTAAAACAGGTTTTTAATACTAATGTACACAATTAAATGTAATCTTTTTTAAAGATAAGTTGCATTTGCTGTGTTCTTTTATTAATAAAGGACCTCAAGTATGCGACTGTCACCAAAATAATATGAATGTGCTATAAAAAACAAACTGGAAGCTCCTTACTCACCCTTCATGATGCTTGTTGAGTTGGTGGAATGGACCGGGTTAGCTACAGGACAGTGAACAAAAATTGTTGATGATCTTCCCCAACACTGGACCAACTTATATAGGAGGGACTGATGCATTAAACAGGTGATCGACAATATTTCTAGATCACAAGTTGGTGTAGAAATTTGAACAAATGATAATTTTTATTACAACATTACCAGCTATATGTTGGGTGACAGGTCTGCATTTGAAAAAATATGTTTTTTTATGCCGTTGCCTTACAATCCTCTACAAGTCTATCTATCTATCTACCTGTATATCTATCTATCTATCTATCTATCTATCTATCTATCTATCTATCTATCTATCTATCTATCTATCTATCTATCTATCTATCTATCTATCTATCTATCTATCTATCTATCTATCTATCTATCTATCTATCTGTCTATCTATCTATCTATCTCTCTATCTATCTAGAGTCGCGAGAGGTAATTAATTTTTTTATTATTATATCTATCTATCTCTCTATCTATCTAGAGTCGCGAGAGGTAAGTAATTTTTTTATTATTATATCTATCTATATATCTATCTATCTATATTGATAGATCGATATATAGATAGATAGATAGATAGATATATAGATAGATAGATAGATATCTATACATCTATCTATTTATCTATCTATCTATCTATCTATCTATCTATCTATCTATCTATCTATCTATCTATCTATCTATCTATCTATCTATCTATCTATCTATCTATCTATCTATGTGTATGTATGTATGTATGTATGTATGTATGTATGTATGTATGTATGTATGTATGTATGTATGTATGTATGTATGTATGTATGTATGTATGTATGTATGTATGTATGTATGTATGTATGTATGTATGTATGTATGCATGTATGTATGTATGTGTGTACATACATATATTCTCTCCCCGCCCTTTTATCTCTTTCTTTCCGGTCCTTCTTTCTCTCTCTACCCCGCCTTTTTTCAATTTATCTCACTTTCTTTTCTCTCTCTCTCTCTCTCTCTCTCTCTCTCTCGCTCTCTCGCTCTTTTTTCTGTCCTTGTGTATATGCATGTATGTTTTGTCTCTCTGTCTCTCTGCCTGTCTGTCTATATGATTCTCTGTCTCTTTCTCTCTCTCTCTATCTTTCTCTCTAGCTCTCTCTCTCCCTCTCTTTATGTATTTCTGATCACGCTCTTTATCTTGTCCTTCTTTCTCTTTCTCTCTGTATACAACGGTCGATACCTGGTATCTATCTCTCTCTCTCTCTCTCTAATTTTCTCTCTCTCGCCCCATCTCTGTCCCTGTATCTCTCAAAATAACAATGAGAGACGCATCCCTAAATTCCGGTTGAAAGAATGTCCTGCAACGCATTTTTTTAAAGCTGGTAATGGATATCTCATTAGAGTATCTCCGTGATAGGTCACAGTTAACAAGGGTGCGAAAATGTATTTCGAAATGATAAATGCGCGTTTGTGTAATGTGACAAAATTGTCACTATCAAGTTAAACGTGGATACAAATGTACAAATAATCCGACATGCTGATCTGATTAAAACCCACTTCAAGCTACTAACTGATTGTCTCCTATAAAGACGGATATTTAGAAAAAGAGCAAAAACTTTGATTGACGACTCTTAGGTTCCCTGAGGGATCCTATATGGCGACGTTGCTGTGGCTATGTAAGCTGTGAGCTTCATTTGGTTTGATTTGTTCAGGTCCATCGCCAACATTTTAGCTTTCTCGAGGATGGGTCCCAAAATTTAAATCAGAAAATCGTACGCATACATCTACCTAGACGGATGCAGAGCAGGGTTTCCAGGGCTTGCGCCTCTGCCGCCGATCACATAATAGCCAGAGAGTAACCCAAACAGGTGGCCAACTCAAGGATTGAACCGGGACGGCCGAGTATATTCTACGCGCTCTACCATAGAACATAGAAAAATCTCACCGCCATAAAGGTCTGAGATGGTTATACCTCTTTCCTCTTTTCCTGACCTTTTCTGGTCTTCAATAGTTTTTCAATTTAAAACTGGCAGTTACGGTTAAAAAAAATCCTTCTTACACCCAGCAACTATTTTTATTTATTTAACTCTTATTTTATACCTTGTCACCAACACCACTGTTTAATAAAGATATCCACCTCACCTGGGTTTGAAACAGAATTCTCTGTATTTTGACCAACATTTCTGTTAACAACCATTGTTCTACTATTAATTGTTAAATGTTTAATATTCATATTTTGTGTATCATCATTTAAGTCTCATTGTCGACATTGTTACGTGTTTAAGTAGAAAACATTTAGTCATTTTGAGTTGTCATTTGACGCAATTGCATTATTTTGCAACTTTGATATAATTTCTGCTCTTTTAATTTTTTTCCGTGTTACATAATACTCTTGTTTGACCCTATTGTGTAGTTTTGGATTTATAGCGTTTGATGTTAGTGTTGTTGTAGGCACAGTATTCCTAACGTTTTTTGTTAAGCATAGTAGCTGTAGCAGTTAAGTTTTGTTAATTCTTACAATTTGATTGAGTTTACATTTTGAGTTTGGAATTTACTGTGTATCTGAAAGTTGATATTAATTTTAAATTATTAATCCATTTTACTTTATTTTGGTACAGATTTTCTTTTGTTCAAATGTATGTTTGAGCGTTGCTCATGTTCGGAAACTAGAAATGTGTAACTATGCAGGGTGACTATGTAGAGAAATAAATGTAAGTGTGCCAAATTTTAAGTCTCTGGGTTTATTCCTTCATTGTCATGCTAAGAACATAGTGAACACCCCTCGTACTTTGCAAATAATCCGTGTGCCCTTATTGGAGAGACTATGGTTTGTGTCACAGCATATTGTTTAAATTTTTAAGTTATCACATCAATTACAGAAAACAATAGTTATAGTAATATAAGATAAGTTCCATGAGTTCATTTACTTGTTCAATCACATAACCATTTATTTGTATGTATTTATTGACAGTAAACGCTCTCTAGCTAATCACCGTACAATTCAAAAGACGAATGTAAGGAACCAGAAAACAAATTTTAAACTACGATGCAGATTTATAGCAAACAATTTGGAGGAACGAACTTGCGTCTGAGATTATGTTAGAAGGGGGGAGATTTATTTATGAGATCTCCGAAATTGATTAGGGCCTAGATTTCATCGACAGACTGAAAAGCGGTGTTATTTAAAACAAGAAGTAAGAGGGAATTATATGTAAAAGACAATAGTACTCTCAAAGGTAAAAATCCATAAACTAGTTTTTTTTTTATTTACGCGTGATTTTGGGATTTTGCGACGCCCATCTTTGTGATAACAAAGCAAGAAAACACATTGACTGCCTATGTTGAACAACTACGTGAAAGTGATTACCCCAACTTTTAACAATAATGTGTCATAAGTTGTTGACACGGACTGGTAGAAAGATGGTAAAAGTAATGTTTTTACCTACTAGGGCTATATTAGATTACATGTCACTAAATAAACGTTGCAATATTATTATTTGTTAGCTATGATTTTTAAATTACATCAATTTTTGTTTGAAAATGTTGACCTGTCTTTATTTAAAAAAAACATCAATCTTGAGAATACTGACAATCAGAGGAGACTGTGAGATATTCGCCACTTGAATGAATTGTAAAGCGAACATTCTTAATATTGTCATCTGTGCACACTTTGTTCTATTATTTAACATAATAGACAATAATGTACCCTATCAACAAAAACGTTTTTGATGGGTCTTTTCATATTTGAACAAAATTAGTCCAGTGGGCACATGGAAATTCACACACTCAAGTAGTTAAAGGTATTTGATCCACCGTAAAAAATAGGTCAGAGCTTTGTACCTGCTATAGTTTCGCCAAAATTTACATTCAACATAATTATTGTAACAGAGAATGTAACCACCAGATATTAGGCGTTTTCTATACTTCCGTAATATTTTTTAATATAAACACACCATAAAGTGAATCATTGTTATAAATAGCTTACCTTTTATTTGTTGAGATAAGTCCCGAGTATTTCATTTTAAATGCATATAAAGGACTTACATAACCTAAAAACTTATATAAAAATTAAATGAAGAACATTTTGTTGTCACATATGCATCATTTCTTTATTTATAAATCTTTAATTATTGTGAACATGAGTATAAAGGTAAAGCACGTTTATGTGACGGGCCAGCTTATTGTGATATGGTTCATCAGTGTGCGAACTTCAAAGATCTAGGAATAACTTGAGTCACTTCGCCATCTGTTTCGCACACCTTGGGCTCAATTGTGTACGACATTACCATCATATATTATAATAGTTTTTTGTCAGCCGTCATCATAGTCCGTTGTGGAATGCCGTCATGATCCGTTATAAAAGGGGTCTGTCTTCAACCTTCCAGTTTTACGCCGGATAGGTTCCCTCAGGGGAACCTAGGAGACGTTAAACGAAGAGAGAGAGAGAGAGAGAGAGAGAGAGAGAGAGAGAGAGAGAGAGAGTAGGCTTGTTGCAAGACGAGTGCCTATAGAGTTATCAAAGGAGAGTCGACTACTTCTACTACAAAAGTCTCCATTTTTTGTGGAGGGTGATAGCATAGTTGTTCAGCACACTTCGTCAAGGCGGATGATTGTCCAGTAGAAGGTGCAGTTTCTATTCCCGTGTGAATGGGTTTTTTTCTGCTTGTGTTATCTGTTGGTCCCAGGCCCTAGGATTGGAACTGTTTCTCCTAATCTATTTTGACGCTGCTTTTAGTTACTTACATCCTTTAGTGTCCCTTTTTATAGTAGGCCTACATGCTTTTAGCTCTCTAAATAGGATCTCATTGGAGAGCCTCAAATGTGGACGTTAAATCAATCAAGGAATATAGTATATGAATGATCATACATTTTCT
Organism: Elysia chlorotica; assembly: GCA_003991915.1. NCBI lineage: Eukaryota > Metazoa > Mollusca > Gastropoda > Plakobranchidae > Elysia > Elysia chlorotica. The sequence continues at coordinate 188,560 of RQTK01000697.1, read as the reverse complement.
TCTTGGTTGCTAAAAGGGTCCAATTTTGAGACAGTGAACCAAGAATGATCCTGTTTCTAGCGCGCTAAAAAAGTCCACTCTTGAATCCCCTTTAAAAAACTAAACCAAGAAAGAGAATAACATAGCTATTCTTCTGCCTTAGTTAAAACATTTACTTTAAAAACATTAAACAAAAAGATTACAATTTATTATTGAAGGTCGCAAAAATCGTCCATTTTGAAGACATTTAACCAATAGAGACCATAACATATTCTTCTAATTTCCTGAACAGATTCACTCACGATACTTTGCCGATGTTAAACCAAGAAAGAAGATAGCTATTTCTCTCCATCAACTTTTTTTTATATGGATATTATATATGAGGTTCCACTTTTCTAAACAAACACTAACGCACAAATAAATACATTTCGTTTAGTTCACAAAAAGTAAATTAATCAAGCCTGTATTATATATCTCTTCTCCACCTATCGCCTTTGTCCTTACTAAAGACCTGTTAATGTGCAGTCATAATTAACTTGCGTCTTGTTTTGGTCCTAATGCTTGAACATGTTTTATAATGTTGGGCATTAAGTCATCTTCAAAATCAACATCGTAGACGGAAATTTTAAGAGAGACAGACCACTTGATTAATTATAAGTAGATCTGGAATTTTCTGTATTTTTCCACAGCGGTATAACTGGGCTTTTAGAAGAAAAAAAGCCGAATAATGATTGCATTTAGTGGAAAAGAACCCTCGACTTGTCTTGGCACTTAAAGCGAGCATGGTTTAAACCACTAGACCACTAAAGAGGCGTAGTAAGTACTCTAGCCATGAAATTCCTTTTTAAGGAGCGTAGTTGTGGTCTAGTGGTACAACCATGCTCGCTTTAAGTGTCAAGGCGATTTGGTGCCGCTGCATCTGAAGCAAAAATTTAGCACCTCGCTGCGTAGTGTTTATCAAGGGAGATGGGGCGAGTGAGGATTAACCGACAACTGTGTTATAGAACTTGGTTGAGGAACGAAATGGCTCAAGTCGTAAGGCGTTGGGGTCCATACACGCGGTTCGAATCCCACGATCTGTCAAAAAATATTTGTCCAATATCCCTACTATTTGGGCTGGTGTCAGTTTAATGTTACCGGCTGAGACATGAGTCCAGGTGTCTCTGTGCTGTCTCATGTGTGGCAGCATGTAAAATTGTCAGACTTCATTGTCGAGGACCGTCCACAATAATTATGCGTTAATTAAGGTGCCGACGTTGTTCGTTAAGCAAGAAAAGAAAACTTTGTTGTAAGAGGAGGCTACTCTCTGTCTACATAATAATTCGTAATTATTTATAGTAATTGCCCCTTAGTTCTTTCTCTTTGCATATACCTTGAAATCTGGAGCTTTATTACACAGTAAATGTTTTCTTTCAATGATTGAAATCATCAAATGTATTTTTCGAAAGATATTTTTCCTCTCCCTTATCTACGACATCTTATCTTCGATAAAATTGACTACTAAAATTTATCTCATTATTATGTCTAAACAGCCAGTATCTTTATCCTGTATTTGATTTCTGTGAAGTCTTTACATTTTTCATGGTGTCAAACTATAGAGTTCGATTAAAATTCGCTTACCATGGAGACTTGCAGATAGAAATGCTAAAGTATGTTATTGTTATAGCAATTTCTTCGTGTTTCATAAACAATTATACCGTACTAGAATTCGCACAGGTAAGGTTTTCCTCCATGGATGTCTACAGCTATAGTTTCTGTATAGGTGATATTAGCTGAATTATTCAAACCTGATCGTTCGACTTTGTGTGAGAGTATGTTGCGTATCGCATCTGAATTGTCCAGTTTGAGCGTTCATCCTGTAACCATGTTTCGTAGAAGTGTTTCTATGTGAGTGTCTAGTAATTTCAAAAGTCCGTTGGCTCTGCAGTTTTGAGACGTTTTAATTGTGCGCTGGCTGGTCACAAGCCATTGCATTACATGCGATAAGTGTTGAGTTAATCCCTTACACGATAAGTGTTGAGTTGATTCCTTACAGCCCTTGCATCGATGGATGTTGACTTAATTTCTAATTAATGGTCAGTGTTGGGTAAGGTATTATATGGATGAGGTAGATCCGTTTCAGGATTGTAGTCAATCTGATAATTTCTGGAATGCTCTAGAAAAATCTAATTCATGTTCCCATTTTATGTAAAAGCAACGCGAATTTGGAGTTTCAGTCACCCCATCGTCGAAGCCCTGTCGTTAACGCCGCTGTCCTGTTGTTATAGTTTTATATTATTTTATATACCTCACTGAAGTTTGGTGTTTCCTGTGGCTGAGTTAAATTTTTGTTTGTTAAAATGCAGATCCAGATTGTATGTGGTATTTGTTTTCCCAAACAGTCTATTGATTACGATGCAGACTTAATATTTATATGACTTTGATATTCGTATTTGTAAACTTGATTTTTTAACTTCTTAGCATGATAATGATAATATGTGTTCTGAATTAAAGATACTTGCCTGTAAGTTTATTGATTGAATTATATTCGAGTCACAAGTGAGGTGCAAGATGATACTTCACACTGTCCTGTAGAGATCAGACTATATTGGTTGCAATGTGAATGTTGTTTAAATAATACTAACAATAATTATGTGCGAATAGACCGGGTCTGCTATGTTTGTTACTTGGCCACTGAGACAGGTAGACCAGTCTGTCTATCGCCTCAAGGCGTTGGGCTTCACTTGTCTAACAGGATACCATACAGCTGGTTTTTCTGGTTAGTTATTTAAGAGTGGGCTAATCTAGACCTTTTGTTGAGGTGGAGATTGTATAAATTAATCCAGTTCGTATGGTAGCATTTAGCGTATTCACTTTAGCTCATCGATCTGCTCATTGAATAAACGCTTAACTAACTTTTGGCTGCTTTTGTCGAATTCATTTGGTGTCGCGTCACCATTTGACGGACTGCATTATTTTGCTTATTGGATTATTTTTGCAACTTTGATATTATTTCTGCATTTTTAAGTTTTTCTCATGTGGCATAATACAATGTACTCTTTTTTGACTTTATTGCGTAGTTTTGGATTTATAGCGTTTGCTGTTAGTGTTGCTCTTGGCACACTATTCCTAACGTTTATTGTTAACTATAGTAGCTGTAGCAGTTACCTTTTTTAATTCTTACAATTTTATTGAGTTAACAAAATTTACTCCGTAATTGAAGTTTTGAGTTTGGAATTTACTTTCAGAGTTGATATTAATTTTAAATTCAACCAATTTTGATTTTTTTTGTACAGATTTTCTTTTCTTCAAATATATGTTTGAACTGATCTTACGTTTCGATACTAGCGTGTAATTTGTACAGATTTTAACTAATCTCATTTGCTTGTTTTGTTTTTTTACTGTGGGTCTTCAAGTTATCTCATCTTGGAACATCTATTCTAACCTATTCTAACCTAATAAATCGAAATACATTCCAAACGTATCCGTGTGTCCTTATTGGGGAGACTATGGTTTGTGTCATAGAATATTGTGAGCAACCAGAGAACTAATTTTGAAGCACGAAGCAGATTTCATAGCAAAAGATCTGGTGGAAACAATTCGTGGAGGAGAGAGATTTATTTATGAGATCTACGAAAATGATAAGATTTCGTCGAGAGACTATAAACGGTGTTATTGATTTCAAGAGGTAACAGGTAATTTTGCTATGAGAAAGAGAATAGTACTGTCAAGAAATCCATATTAAACTAGTTTCTTATTTACGTGTGAATGTGGGATTTTGCGACACCCATTTCGTGATAATAAAGCAAGAAAACACATTGGCTGCCTATGTTGAACAACTACGCTAAAGTGCTTACCAAACTTTTAACAATAATGTGTCATAAGTTGTTGAAACGCATTGTACAATTAAGAGAGCGAGGTAAAATGCTTTGCCTGGTAGGGCTTTATTAAATTACATGTCACTAAATACTGGTTGCACAAATACTATTTGCTCACTATTATTTTTAATTTACATCTATTTTTGTTTGAAAATGTTAACCTTTCTTTACATTGAAAAAAATCAATCTTGACATTACTGGCAACCAGAGGGGACTGTATGAGATATTCGGCACTTGAGTGAACATTCTTAATATTGTCATCTGTACACACTTTGTTTTAATAATTATATAATCTAATAGGCGATAAACAAAAACGTTATTGAGGGCTCTTTTCATATTTGGACAAAAATAGTCCAATGTGCAAAATAAAGTAGTAAAAGGTATTCTTTCCACCCTAAAAAGAAATATGTCAGAGTTTTGTACCTGCTATAGTTTAGCCGAAAATGTATGTGGTAAATTGATACTGTAGCAAAAAATGTAACCACCACATATTAGGCGTTTTCCATACTTTCGTAATATTGTTATTTTATTAAACTCACATAAAGTGAATCATTGTTCTAAATAGCTTAGCTTTTATTTGTTGACAGAAGTACCGATTTTCATTTTAAATGCACAGGAAGGACTTAGAAAGCCTGAAAATAAAAAAATGAAGGACATTTTGTTGTCATATATGCATCATTTTTTTATTTATATTTTTCAATTATTATGAATATGAGTGTAGAGGTAAAGCACGTTGTTGTGAAGAGCGTTCTTTGATGGTTCGTTATTGTGCGAACTTTAAAGATCAAGAAATAACTTGAGTCGCTTCGCCATCTGTTTCCCTCATCTTGGGCTCACTCGTCTGTGCCAATATCACTGTCACCATAGTCCGTTGTGAATGCCGTCATGATCCGTTATAAAAGTGGTTTGTCTTCAACTTCCAGTTTTACGCCAAATAGGTTCCCTCAGGGGAACCTAGGAGACGTTAAACGAAGAGAGAGAGAGAGAGAGAGAGAGAGAGAGAGAGAGAGAGAGAGAGAGAGAGAGAGAGAGACATCCAGTGAGAGTCTACATGGCCATGGCGAAGAGTCCGCAGACGAGACCACACACCTGGTCACACAGGGTGTCCAGGGTGGTCAGAATGTCCCCCAGGAATGGAACCGATTTGGTGGCGAGGTAGTTCCCTACGTCACAGGCTTGACCACACATCATGGAGCATCCCTGGACCAGCGGGCTGACCTCCTGGGCAGAAGCCGCGATGACCAGCAGGGCCAGGCACAGGACAGCAACGACAGCTGGGAGGGTCAAGCGATACAAGGTATTCTCTCGTTATTTTTAGAATGAAAAAAATATGTTCAGAGGCTAAATTATATGCATTGTGGTTTACGCGAAATAAACAGAGAGGAAGTGATACAAGATATACTCTTATTATGTTAGAGTGAATGTAGATATTCAGAGGCTAAGTTATATGCCTTGTGGTTTACGTGAAATAAACAGAGAAGAAGCGATAGCTAGGGGAATCAAGCGATGCAAGGTATTCCTTTTTAATATAATTTTAAAAGGAAGGTAACTGTTTCTTGAAGTCCATCATTAACAACTAGACTGTGTTACAGGCCTTGCTATTCATGCGACAACGAAGAGGGCCGGACATACGACAGCAAATTTAAACTACGTGATTGCATTAAAAAAAAGTTATATTCAAGCCTATGAGTCTCCCAAAGATCTCAGACCGCTGATTTGTTAATATATTTAAAAGCATAAAGTGGCTTTAAAGGCTTTTGACTTTTTTTTTACTACGGGTCCATTTAAAAAATTAAATTTCATTATATCTTTGTGTCTGAGATATTTCCGAATGTAAAAAAATACTAGCCACAGCATACACCTCTGACATTTAGGATGCTATTTTTACATTTTCACTTTTTTCAATTACTATTTTAAGTCATCACGTCATCTGAACGTGTAATAGAGAGCTTTCAATGCATACCTAAAACAAAAACAAATTTCATTCATTCATTAAAATTAATTTTAACTAGCTCTGAAACATTTCAACTAATTCATACTAAATGATGACTAAGACTAAAAAATCGAATGTTTTTACTAAATGAAAAAAAAGACAATCGGCCATATAGATTTAATTTGTCTAGCAGAATTCTGCTCGAAAAAAAAAAAACACACCAAAAAAACAGTGCAAAAACTTCCATTTATTATTATTCCTGGTTTATTAAATGTAATCGAATAGACAGTTGCAGCACAATAAATAAGTAAATAAATCATTTTGGGTTGAGATTTGTATCTCAAAGTTGCTCTAAAAAGTTTTTTTCATACTAATGTTCAGAATTAAATTAAATTTTTTTTAAAGATAAGTTGCATTTTTTGCTGTGTTCTTTTATTAATAAAGGACCTCAAGTATGCGACAGTCACCAAATTAAGATACGTGTGCTATAAAAAACAAACTGGAAGCTCCTTACTCACCCTTCATGATGCTTGTTGAGTTGGTGGAATGGACCGGGTTAGCTACAGGACAGTGATCATAAATTGTTGATGATCTTCCCCAACACTGGACCAACTTATATAGGAGGGACTGATGCATTAAACAGGTGATCAACAATATTTCTAGATCACAAGTTGGTGTAGAAATTTGAACAAATGATAATTTTTATTACAACATTACCAGCTATATGTTGGGTGACAGGTCTGCATTTGAAAAAATATGTTGTTTTTTTATGCCGTTGCCTTACAATCCTCTACAAGTCTATCTATCTATCTACCTGTATATCTATCTATCTATATATCTATCTATCTATCTATCTATCTATCTATCTATCTATCTATCTATCTATCTATCTATCTATCTATCTATCTATCTATCTATCTATCTATCTATCTATCTATCTATCTATCTATCTATCTATTATTATATCTATCTATCTCTCTATCTATCTAGAGTCGCGAGAGGTAAGTAATTTTTTTATTATTATATCTATCTATATATCTATCTATCTATATTGATAGATCGATATATAGATAGATAGATAGATAGATAGATATATAGATAGATAGATAGATATCTATACATCTATCTATTTATCTATCTATCTATCTATCTATCTATCTATCTATCTATCTATCTATCTATCTATCTATCTATCTATCTTTTTCTCTACAGATGTATGTATATGTATGTATGTATGTATGTATGTATGTATGTATGTATGTATGTATGTATGTATGTATGTATGTATGTATGTATGTATGTATGTATGTATGTATGTATGTATGTATGTATGTATGTATGTATGTATGT
>RQTK01000697.1:163444-181343 GCA_003991915.1 Elysia chlorotica | reverse complement strand
CTCTTTTCTCTCTCTCTCTCTCTCTCTCTCTCTCTCTCTCTCCTTCTCTCTCTCTCTCTCTCTTTCTCTCTCTCGCTCTCTTGCTCTTTTTTTCTGTCCTTGTGTATATGCATGCATGTTTTGTCTCTCTGTCTCTCTGCCTGTCTGTCTATATGATTCTCTGTCTCTTTCTCTCTCTCTCTCTATCTTTCTCTCTAGCTCTCTCTCTCCCTCTCTTTATGTATTTCTGATCACGCTCTTTATCTTGTCCTTCTTTCTCTTTCTCTCTGTATACAACAGTCGATACCTGGTATCTATCTCTCTCTCTCACTCTCTAATTTTCTTTCTCTCGCCCCATCTCTGTCCCTGTATCTCTCAAAATAACAATGAGAGAGGCATCCCTAAATTCCGGTTGAAAGAATGTCCTGCAACGCATTTTTTTTAAAATCTGGTAATGGATATCTCATTAGAGTATGTCCGTGATAGGTCACAGTTAACAAGGGTGCGAAAATGTATTTCGAATTCACTGATAAATGCGCGTTTGTGTAATGTGACAAAATTGTCACTATCAAGTTAAACGTGGATACAAATGTACAAATAATCCGACATGCTGATCTGATTAAAACCCACTTCACGCTACTAACTGATCGTCTCCTATAAAGATGGATATTTAGAAAAAGAGCAAAAACTTTGATTGACGACTCTTAGGTTCCCTGAGGGATCCTATACGACGACGTTGCTGTGGTAATGTCAGCTGTGAGCTTCATTTGGTTTGATTTGTTCAGGTCCATCGCCAACATTTTAGCTATCTCGTGGGTGGGTCCCAAAACTTGAGTCAGAAAATCGTACGCGTAAATCTAGCAAGACGGATGCAGAGCATGGTTTCCAGGGCTTGAGCCTCTGCCGCCGATCACATAATAGTCAGAGAGTAACCCAAACAGGTGGCCAGCTCATGGATTGAACCGGGACGGCCGAGTATATTCTACGCGCTCTACCATAGAACATAGAACTAGCTCGATCTTTCTCTCCCCCCCCCTTACACACACACGCATACGCACGCAATCATTGGTTATTATTACGTTTTGTTGAAAGGCATTTTAGCATTTTAATTAACCAAAAAATATGTAGTTCATTTTGTAACCCTCGTAATTAAACCCTCCATGCGAATACATGTACATGTACTATATAGGGATAGGTGTAGGGTATGTCGAAAAATCTCACCGACATAGAGGTGTGAGATGAATTACACCTCCTTCCTCTTTTCCTGATCTTTTCTGGTCTTTAATATTTGTTGAATTTATAACTAGTATTTAGGGTAAAAAAAGAAGAAGAAAAAGCCTTCTTAGACCCACAACTATTTTTTATTTATTATTTCACTCTTACTTTATACCTTGGTACCAATACAAGTGTTTAATAAAAGTATACAACTCACATGGGTATGAATCAGAATTCTCTGTACTTTGACCAACATTTTATGCCCCTTCTGTTAACATCCATAGTTCTACTATTACTTGTTAAATGTTTGATATTCATACAAATCATTACTAGTATTTATATTTATTTATCTTTTCATTTAACCTATAGTTGTGAAAGACCAACGTTCAAATCCATCATTTTGGGATGGAAAAACATTTTTGGGGGTTGGGGGAGGGGGAGCAATGTTCATACATAAATATTAAATGAACAAAGTTGAAAACAGTTATGATAATAACATATGTCGATATTTTTACTAACATAATGTTATCCCTACACATGTGTTTAGAAGATTAAGAGAATATCTTTTTCGTTCAGACACGTTTTCTTTTTCCTCGTTATGTGTGTTTGTGTTGTCCAACTATAGACACTTATAATTCAAACACAGTGCCCACTCCACTAGTGCCGGATCAATGTTGAATGAGGACCTGGGCCCAGTTTCGATGAGGGGTCCCTCAGTTTCTTGTGTTTGTCCTAGGCTGCGTAATTTTACAATGCGTTTTAAAGGAGGATCGCCTCAGTAAAAAAAAAAAAAGGGGGGGGGGGGGGGCTTAAAATAGGCACCAGTGCACACTTCTTTGATGAGGTTTAATATGGATTTGTTTTCTAAAGCATTTTTTCAATAGATGTTTTAATGTTTGTTGTAGTCTTTTTTATCTCCATGGGTGATTACTAAGAGCTGTTGTTAGCGTGTGCTTCCCTTTTTAAAACTATGTTAATTGAAACTAGTCCAGTACTCCATGAACTAGTCTTGATCTGGATTTCAAGAAGTACGATAATACATGTGGTAATGTTATTGCTCTCCTGGCGCTGCACGGTAGTTTGATAGACATATGTGCATTTCTTTCCTGAAGATATTTACCGTCCGGTAGGCATGTTTGTATTTTTTTACCATGCAAGAGTTTTTTTTTTTCTTCTCGCTCAGAATTGATTTCTTATGTCCGTTGATTATCAAGTCGGGCGATAATTTTGTGGAGATTGAAAACACAATCAACGTTGTACTGCTAAAGTTATATATCTGTTCATCTAAAAATGTACGAGATTTTCTTCACCCATAAAACCCATGAGATGATGTGTTAGTTCATGTTTGAATCGGCGATGATTATTATTTTTTATAATTATAAATATTTTAAATGGGCTCTCTTACATACACAGGTTTGTGGTAAGATAAGAAGTTATATAAAGATCCACTGCGCAAGATAACAAAATAGGCCTGAGAAAAAAAGAAAGAAGTATAGAGTCTGATTTTGCCGCACAATCCCATTTTTAAAGAGAATATTGTTTATCCAAGGGAGCTCACCGTGTATTGTTCAAAGTACTAGCCTATTCACTTGTTTCCCCTTACCCATGCTCAGGTGATTAGTACAAAGTAATTTGCCTCTTAAATGACCTCTTTTTGCTTGATAAAAACTAAACCTGCTGTATTTTTTTTAAATTTACAATTGAAAAAAATCTAAAGCGCTCACTAATTTATAAAAAAAAAAAAACTAAAGTTACTGTGATAACTAATCACTACAACCTAAAACAGGTGAACCAATAAGGTTTTATTCGTTCGCGTACCTCAGAGCATTTGTAACAGCATCATAGAAATAAGTATTGTGTGCTTGAAAATCACCAGCGCTATCATTCTCGTAAAGAAGTGGGACAAACCATTAAACAATAAAAATGCACGAAAAGATTATAATCGTTTAAAGGCCTGGGGACAAAATGGCTTAACATCAAAATGGGTTATTTTAAGATATTGGAACAATGCTCGCTGCTGGTTAGTTCGGTGTAGAGTAATGTACCCTCCTGAGACAGACGAACTGGTATTCCCGTAGTGTTGATTTTAGATGGCCAACGTCAAAGCATATGAAGCCCTCGCTTTATGAGCTTGGGTGTGACACAGAGGTGGGATCAATAAGGAAATCAAGGTTATTGAAAAAACATTCGATCTATTTAAATTATAGACTAGCCCTAAATGTTTATCTTCATGTTGATAAAAAAAAACAAACAAGACAAAACTCTGATAGATCACTCCACAATAGTGTTTATATGCGCACTATATAGTGAAAGCCACTGATAAAAAGAATTTAGAAGCATGTGACGAAAGATAGGCATAGAGCAGGATGATCAAAGTGTGCACCATTAAATGCCATGTTTTAAAATTGTCTACCCTTTAATATTGCCTACGTCGGATTTGTTCATCTGCAATTTATTGCAGACTTCGAGATTTAGTTTTCTTTTTATAGCAATCATCAATAATATACAACGATGATAATTTATAAAGTTGTAAAAAAACAAAACTTTTTTTACAAGAACATGAAGATTATAGCACAAAACTATACATCAATTATGCATTTCGATCAACCCGACCACCGGTTTATTGCCGGTTGATAAAAGTTGGAACGATGAACTTAATAAAGCTCATGACACATATATTGGATTTTTAAACAGCCGAAACTAAAGAACACCGGTAATTTTATTCATAGACTAAATTTAGTAGAGTGATTTTAGTTAAATCGTCTTAACATACGTTTTTTTTTTTTACTTTATTGGGGTTGGATTGAGAAGTGAGAAATTTTCACACGAAACAATACTCTTTTTCACGTTCTAAATTTTTTTATTGGTATTAATGAGCTCAAAAAGTAGTTCAATCAAACAGAAGATGAAATTATAGACTTTGATCGGCCTATTCTGATACTGACAAATAAGTCGAAAGATGGATAGGCAAGAGAGTATCAAAGACATGGGGAGCGATCGAACGTACACTTTCAATGCGGTATCACCTTCGTCTAATCATATTTCAGATGTCTAGTCATATTTCAGAAACACTCCGAAAGAATCGGCCCGAGCCACACCCGAGGACTGCCACACCGCCATGGTCTTGCCGGCCGCGAACTGGATGAATGGTCTCGCTATTGTCTTCTCCGTTGCGCATCCACCGTCTAGGGCTTCCCCGACAAAGAACCAGCCTTTAAACGTTTCACAAGTTGTATAGTCGTGGTTGATGAAGAAGCGACGCATGTACTGGGGGCGCGTCTCGCCCTCTATGCTAAAGAAGTTCTGAGACTGGGTTTTCATATCATCCCAGCTGGACAAAATCACTCTGCTAGCCTCAAACCAGCTGGTTATCGTAGACCCGTGACCGTTAAACACAATGCGCTTGACCATTTGACCCTTGTCGAATACTGCGAGCAGAACTTCATCAATATTGTTCCAGTTGTCGAAAGCATCTTTGTTTCTGTAATGGTTGACGCAGGGAACGCTGTAGTTGAAGTGCTTGCAACCTGGCTCCACCTCAGCTGGAATCCCCGTGCCATGCATGTAAGCTGGATAGATCTTGACGTTATTATAGGCTGTTCCTCTAAACGCAAGTCGCCATTCTTTCTTCCCCGTCCCAAGGACGTCGAAAAACTCCTCTACAGATTCAGGAGCTCTATTTGAGCAAACAGGGCTCAAAGCTTGAACGCTTGTCACAAGATCATGTGTGATGGCTGAGAGGGAATCAATTGATGAAACCAACTGTGTGTTATTATCAAACGTGTTGACACCAGCTGATTTCGAGGGAAAGTTTGTTGCAGTTGAATGTGTTTTATCTTGAATATAGTGTATGGAAGTATTAGTTGAAACCACAGCATCCAAAATAAGGTCTAATTTGTGCTCGGCCTTATTTTGAAACTGTTCATTATCTCTGTCAGACGGTTGTCTGACAAATATTTGTGATACTTTGTCTTCTAATCTGTTCTCCAGTCTTTCTAAACGATCTTCTAGCCGATTGGTTGATGACTCCAGTTGGCTACGCACGTTACTCTCAAGATAATGTAATTTATCCGTTACTCCTGATTTGAGAGTTTCTAGTTTTTCTTCTAGTTTGTCATCGTGTTTAGCAGAATCTTCAAAGCGTTTTTCTATGCAGTTGAGTTTATCCATAAGCGATGATATCATCATTTTAACCTCTCTAATTTCTGAAGACTGCTCAGCAGTCACAGAGAGCGGTTTATGATCTCTAGCGATGTTTTGACCAATATCATCCACACCTGACCCTTGGTCTGGAGGAGTTTGTCCTCCTACATAAGATTTCATCACCGTGTTCTTGCCATTGGCATCGGTGAGAATGGCAACACAAGAAAACTCAGCTTCCGCACAGTCGGCAGCTTTCAGAAGGCCGAGCGTGAGGTTCGCCTGTTTCTCAGTTAGATCTCCGGTGATACGTCTTCCATCCGACACCCTGTTGTCTCTGGGAATGGCCGTGCTTACTTTGGCTAGCTGTTTCCATGGTGCTCCATCTGAAGCGATGCGTCTGTAAATGGTTAAGGCGGTGACTTTTCTAGAGTCCAACTGGTCATCATTCAAAGTCTCAATGCATTGCAACACTGCGCAAACAGATGGCGATGAGGTGCCGCCCGCCACCAGCGATTCAAAGCTGAGGCTGAAGTCAAAACCTGAGGAATTTCAATCACAAAATGATGATAATTTGTTATAGCTTTCCGGAGAGTGATTACATCCATAGAATTATATCACTATTTCAAATCGTTAAATATTTAAAAAGTAATATTTGCGTGCCTTATAGGTTTCGATTAATTCTATAGAGAGACAATGAAAAATATCCAACTGAGCTACTGGTGTTTCTCAAGACAGTCAAAACTCATTATGGCTATTTTTAATGAAGACATATATATATCTAGCCATTAAGATTAACAGCTTTTGTATAGGTCACTCAGGCACAATAAACAGTACAATTATACTAAGCTTCTACTGTATAATTGTTTGTATTTAAAAATGGACTAATGATGATGTGCTTATCATAACCCACTCCCGTTTTCAAAACACATTATGATAGGTCAATTCTGAAATTCTAAGTCAAGTAATTCAAATTTGAATACTAATTAGACAATACAAACGACTACACTTGGGCGCTACAACTTGTTAAAGTCTTCTAGTAAAAGTGAGGAGAAACAAATTAAGACATGTTTCCAAGATACCTCTTGCCTAATCTACTTTGTTTGCGCTATATTTCAAATAGGTTTAATGGTTTACACATGCTCTATGTTAACACTTTTGTGGGCCTATATTTCAACTTCAACGGAAGAGATATCCATTATAGAGCTGGACCTGTCCGATTGTGAAAAGTTGTGACGTGTGAACCTGTCTTGGCTTCTGTCTACGTAAATTGCTGCTTTGCTTTATTACTTTAGTTTGATCTTTAAAAATTGTGTGACTTTCATTGATGAGATTTAAAAGGACAAAGTTTTAGGACCATTCCTTTCTAAAAAAAATGAAACTAAGAGACTACAATAAGCCTAGATATTGATGTTTTGTCGTAATCATTGCTTATCTACTTTTTAATTAACTGATCCATACACACAGATTGCTGCTTAATCCCAATGTGACCTTTAATTAAACTTGTAAACTGAAAAAAAAAACAAGAAACTACCAAGAGAAATTGTGAGAGACTTTTGCTATATGGGACATTTTTGGATGCCCAAAACAAGCTATTTGATTTATTTAATATGGTTTGAAAAAAAACATAATTGGTTTTGCCTTGTTTTTTTTCAAAATAAAGAATATGGCATTCTTTTCAGTCTATAATCGAATTAAATTTCCAGACATGACAAATCAAATTATTTTAGACCATGCATATTGATTTTTCACAGAATAATCATAGAGTTGACGCTGTACTTTTCCTAAAAATTATGATTATCGCTTCGCTGTAATGAGGTGAGCATGGGGTTGTTTGTCGGGATGTAGTTGTATGGACTCGGATTCTAGGCTTGCAAATACTAAACAATGTTTTGCTTAAAGCATTGGTTATATAGTAAATATATGGATTTTTTGTATAATAACTGTTGCCGATAGGCACTGTGTTCTTAAAGACTCGTTGTCAATGTAATCCCCCTTCTCCCTCGATACTCCTTGTCATGGGCAAATAAAGACACATCTTACCCTATCTTAAACCCTCTGTTGAGAAGGCACGAAGTCTATACACTAATCTTTTGTTCTATTATAAGACAATGGAGAAAGATATGATTTCTTATGCTCCTAACAAAAAATCAACTGTTTCCTACATTAGACGCGGTTTTTTGTATTGTTTTTAATTTTGAAATTGTATCGACGTATGTTACGATATAAATTATAATGCTCTATTTTTATTGTATAACTTACCATGGCAAACGAGAGCTTGGAGCAATATTAAAGTTATCAAGGGAAGAGGCGCCATTGTGAATAAGCAGAACTAGCACAGCCCTGCTTTCACGGCCTTTACTGCGGTGAATACCCTATGACGAACAGTAACTGAACGCTCTGATGAGAAAGTGCTTTTTATCAAGATTCTCATAGAACCCTGATTGGCCAAACTCCAATTGGCCTAACAAAACGTTGACTCTTGTTTATCTTCCCTTTTTAAAGGTCTTATCAGTTCATTACACAGCTTGCCAGCATATAGGTTAACATCCGAGTGATCTGACACACACACATACACACACGGGAAGATAATACATTGGACATGACTATGCTCTCATAGTAAAATCGTATCCGTCTATATTGCAAAATGTATATATCATATGATAAAAACGTGACACTTGCTATACAAACACATTATCTGATAAACAGCATTCTCTTGTATTTTGTAATCAAGTATGAAGAGTTCACTTAGTTCAGTAATTCAGCGTTTCATCTTTCTAACACGTACAGTAGTGTTACATCCTGGTATTGTAGGATATGAAAGGCAATCTGTGACATCCTTTGTTCTTCCTGCATAAAGTTTCTCCGAACAATATGTAGGTATAAAAAAGACGTCAAGTACTGATAACTTAAATTATTTCTAGCTCGAAATCTTTTCTATTGAAAGAAAAACAACAACAAAAACCTAGTATCATTAAGAGTGATAAACAGGTTTCTGGAATTGTTAGAAAGTGCATCCTTAATAAATGAAAGTTTCCAAAAGCTTTTGCCAGTGAAGACTCTGTTCAACTCAATCGCATAACGTGAAACATATCTGCAAAAATCATTTCTGAATGTAAATGAATAAGTTACTAACCACCAAAGAAGTAAAAATATAAAAAGATACAGTGCAGCTCTAAAAAAAAGAAGTAGTAGTAGTAGTAGTAGTAGTAGTAGTAGTAGTAGTAGTAGTAGTAGTAGTAGTAGTAGTAGTAGTAGTAGTAGTAGTAGTAGTAGTAGTAGTAGTAGTAGTAGTAGTAGTAGTAGTAGTAGTAGTAGTAGTAATAGTAGTAATAGTAATAGTTGTTATTATGGTAATATAATTACTGCGTGTAGTGGTAATTAATATTATAATTATGATAGCAATGTCAATAAAAGTAATGATAATAAGAACAGCAACGACGATAAGAGCCATTAAAAACGTTATCTCATTTTGGTAGTTTTGTAGTTCATTAAAGTACTTTAATACCTTATTTTAACAGTTTTTTGTCTCATTTTAGCAGGTTTGTATGACCTTGATTTTTAGAAGTGCGGCAACTGGTTTTTTTAGTTTTGTCTCATTCTAGCATTTCTGTGTTGTACCTCATTTTAGTTGTTTTGTATCTTAGTTTAGAAGATTTGTATCTCATTTTAATAGTTTTGTCTCCCTTTGAATAATTGTATATTGAATCTCCTTTCACTAGTGTTGTATTGTACCTCATTTTGTTGTTTTGTACTGCACCCCATTTGAGTAGTTTGCAATTCATTTTAGTAATCTTACATCTCATTTTGGTATTATGGAATCTAACTGTAGAAGTGTGGTGTCTTATTTCAATAGTTACGCATCTCGTTTTAGTAGTTTTGTATTTCTTTTTTCTAATTCTTTGTTAGTTTTTGGATATTTAATAATAGAAAAGACAAGTCATTGTTATTCAGACGGGACCCTTCGTGAATTTAATAAAATACACGGGTTCACAGTTCTAAGGACAAATATTAGACTTGCAAGCAATCCTCTTTAGCGGACCAATATACTCATTTTTTTTATAAGCTTGCAATTATACTCAACGAATTCATCAATAGTAATAACCATACATCTTGCAAACAATCTTAAAAAGTCGAGAGTTACGAAAGATTATGGTCATTACTGAATCGAAATAGTGAAATCGCGTTTTGTGAAGTGCAAAAGAATTATCTACATTTTGTGGAAGATCCTTTCTATCTTTTTGAGGACGACACTTTGTTTATTCACATGCGTATAGAAAATATGGAAAGACGCTTTAAGATTTTTACTGCGTATAAATCCTGCTCATAAATATCTGATCTTTTAAACTTTTTGATTAACCCATTTATTTATTTGTTTTAGATAACTTTTGTATCCTCTAATAGTTGTTGATTCTTATTATTATTTGTAAATATAGTAACACTCAATGTTTTAATTTTCGAATTAGATAAGTCTATATTTAAACGTAATACTAAGGCAGGTTTTAGAACGTACTCCTGCCAGGCTGTGGACCTCTCTAAGTACAAACCTGCCGCTTGAGTGAGTAATGAGTGCCGCTACTCTTGTGGTGAGAGCACCACAGTAAAGCTCATTGTAGTTTTATAAGGGTAAATCAATTCGAGCTAAACAACTGGAATTGTGCAATACGCGAGGAAAGCACCTAAACACTTTTCATACGTCTCTGGGGTGTCTTTGTTTTGGTAGACTTTGAATGCGGCCTGAAATGTTAAAAGCCCTGACCTGTAACAGGTTCAGACTGTATAGGTTCCTGGGGGCATTGCTTGGTACAGATCTAACTCTTGTCGAGATGGGTCTATTGTTCTTACGGTAAGCCTGGAACTGACGTTGCTGCGACAGCATTTGGAGCCGGAGGAAAAAAAATCAGCCAAGCTCTAATTTTTACTGTTTGGGTACCATCTGGTGCGATAGCTTGATGAAGTAAACCAATATAGTTAAGACTAGGCTACAAATATTGGACAACTTAATGTGTTTCTCGTTGTTCGTTTGTTTCGTTTGTTTGTTTATTTGATTGTTAACGACTAAGCTCAGTATCTTCAGAACTAGGTTATTATTTAGGTTGCATTATACTAACATCGGCGACCTACCAAACCAGTGTAAAGTAATGCAGTCTGATCATGATTTAAATCGTGGACTGCCAGATTAGAAATCATATGCTCTATCGTATGATATGTCTTGTCCTCAATTAAGATCAGGTGTGGCGAATTTTTGAATGAATGTTTTACCCGTATGTAACATTGCTGTGTTTAGGATGCTTATAGTATTGTCTGATTAGTTTGCAACAAAAGATGTACAAGAGAATATCTTTATCATAAAAGTTATATACACGTTAAAACGATGTAATAAAAAATCAAAATTAAATAATTGTCACGATCAGTCTTGTATACAAAATGATTTTGTTTACATTATTATACTAATGTCTTGGCTGTCCTAATTCTAACATTGCCGTAACTTATTAATATATGTGATCATTCATATGTCACACATATGTCAAACATTCATATCTCTAGCTAATGGGCTCTTCCGTCGGTTTTAACATGTACGATGCTCACGAAAAGCGCAACGCATGTAAGTTTTTTCTCGCGAACACTCGCAAGTGTTAGAGCTTTGGTCTCAGCATAGGAATAAGCCAGTTCGAAGCCCATAATCGGACATTAATTATGGTGTTGTTAAATTTTCGTAACCTACTGTTTGGGTCCGTGTCGGTATAATCAGTAAACTGTGACTTGTTGAGACTGGAGTCCTGGTCTCCCCACTGTTTCTGTGTGGGAATATGTAAAATTGTCATGCGTTACTCTTAGAACCCGTCCACATAATAGACCTGCTGCTGACGTTGGATGTAAGGAAACCAACTCGCCTCAAGGCTTCCCTACAAAGAACAGGCGCTGAGATTGTTGATGGAGCCATTCAAGATGTTGACAATAAACCTTCGCCGGTGTATAGAGCTGTGTGTGGGTCATAACTCCAGCCAAGTGTGTTGATGGCCAGCGTAAATAGTTTATGGGCTCCCCAATAATTTTCCGCTTGCAAGGGGAAAAGGCCAGATGGAAACGCCTTCCGCGAAGGGAGGTAATCAAGACGAGACCAAGGCGAGGCCGAATGGGGTTAGCATGGTGAAAGCAAAATTAATGTGTAAATACAACGGGTGGAAAGAAGAAAGGAGCTATAATACCTCGTTCAGAGTATATGACAAAGAGTGAATCACAACGCTGTCGCAAATGACAATAGTTTTTTAACTAATGTATTAGTTTGGGGATCGAAGCTGTACGTGTGAAAATGGCACCCCTTAATATAAGCCTTTCTTCCTTTTTGATTCGTTTTTCTTTTACTTGCTAATCTTCTTATTTTCTTGTTGTTTTTTTTCTAATTTTCCTTTTTTTCTTTTTCCTTCTCTTCACCTAGACTTTTTACGCGTTTTGTGTTACCACATTTTCTCTATTTCTTTTTAAAAAATATATATACATGCGATGAGGAATATAAATTGGCTAGATGGTTGGTTAGCTGTTATCTTCGTTGAGATATTTCAAACAAACAATACTTAGAATAACTAAAACAATTATCAAGTACTAGGTCTTCCAACTATAGGTATAAATAAAATTAAAATATCTTGATCTACCTTAAAAATTAAAAGCATGAAAGAAGAGCAAGACAGGTTAATTTGAGAAAAACAAGTTTAATATCCGCAATGCAGTGATGATCACAGCTAAAAACAATTCGTGATTTTAATAACATTGATACGGATAACAGGGATCAATCTAATTACCATATTTGATAGTAATTTTTTTTTTCAAATTTTCTTTTAACACTTAGGTGCGTGTAAAAAATATGTCCCTCTGACAATTGACGGGGTCAAATTAAACAGAAACGGTTTTAATCTTCTTAAAAGAAAATTTAAAATTTCTTTTTCTTGTACAGGGTCTTTAATATAAGTATTGCCATGATCTAAATAACAGGTAGTCATTAAAATGTACAGAGATATGCAGCATACATATATAATAGCAACAAATGTCATTTAAGTTAATCTACAAATGAATAAATGTAGATATTTACAGTGCCACATTATGGTGTCGTTGTTTTTGTAAACGCAACCCCTTCAATCGATAAATTAAAAAGACAACCCAAACTGGTTTCAAGGCCAAGCTATAGATTTTATATTTTCAAAAACCAGCGCTGAATCCACATTCACACATATATATTACATTTTTGGAAGGACAAGAAAAAACATATCATAAACTAAATAATCATGTTAACGTTTTTGTGAAAAAAATATTGTCATCTTAAAATTTCAATATCAATATTGTTTGTATTAATTGTGATGATACTTACAATGGTATTTGCATTAAAAGTCAAACTTAATTATTTTTTTTAACATAACAGTATTAGTAGGATTAGTAGTAGGAGCAGCAGCGGCGGCAACAGCAGTAGTAGTAGTAGTAGTAGTAGTAGTAGTAGTAGTAGTAGTAGTAGTAGTAGTAGTAGTAGTAGTAGTAGTAGTAGTAGTAGTAGTAGTAGTAGTAGTAGTAGTAGTAGTAGTAGTAGTAGTAGTAGTAGTAGTAGTAGTAGTAGTAGTAGGTGTAGTAGTAGTAATAGTAATAGTAGTAGGTGTAGAAAATGCTAAAAATTTTGTTAACAGTGATATGACTTCAAAAACAATTTCCTTGATACCGGATGCAGTGATTGCATATCGAAAAATAATTATTTTGAATGACATGTTGATAAACACTTTAAAACTTTCTGCCCATTGCTTTCAATTAAGGCAATACATACATGGAATACAAAGTGTCTTTTTCTCTGTATGCTTTGTACCTTCTGTTACTTTGATTTGTTCGGACGAACAACAGATAGCATCACACCTTTCCGTGAAAACGTTTTACGGTTGTGAAAAAGCTATTACAATACATAAAGCAATTGATACATATGAGAGAGAGAGAGAGAGAGAGAGAGAGAGAGAGAGAGAGAGAGAGAGAGAGAGAGAGAGAGAGAGAGAGAGAGAGAGAGAGAGGAGAGAGAGAGAGAGAGAGAGAGAGAGAGAGAGAGAGAGAGAGAGAGAGAGATAGAGAGAGAGAGAGGGGGGTAGTGGGAGAAAGAATTTTTATAGAGCTACCCATTAACGTTATCTCATTTTGGTAGTTTTGTAGTTCATTAAAGTAATTTTATACCTTATTTTAACATTTTTGTCTTTGTCTCATTTTAGTAGCTTTGTATCTCCTTGATTTTTAGAAGGGCGTCAATCGTTTTATTAGTTTTGTCTCTATCTAGCATTTCCGTGTTGTACCTCATTTTAGTTGTTTTGTATCTTAGTTTAGTAGATTTGTATCTCATTTTAATAGTTTTGTCTCCATTTAAATAATTTTATGTTGAAGCTCTTTTCACTAGTGTTGTATTGTGTTTCATTTCGTTGTTTTGTACTGTACCCCATTTTGCAAGTAGTTTGCAAATCATTTTAGTAATCTTACATCTCATTTTGGTATTATGGAATCTAATTGTAGAAGTGTGGTGTCTTATTTCAATAGTTACGCATCTCGTTTTAGTAGAGTTATATCTCTTTTTGTAATTCTTTGTTGTTAGTTTTTGGATATTTAATAATAGAAAAGACAAGTCATTGTTATTCAGACGGGACCCTTCGTGAATTTAATAAAAATATACAGGTCCCACAGTTCTAAGTGCAAATCTTAGACTTGCAAGCAATCCTCTTTAGCGGACCAGTATACTTGATATTTTATAAGCTTGCAATTATACTCAACGAAGTCATCAATAGCAATAACCATAAATCTTGCAAACAATCTTAAAAAGTCGAGAGTTACGAAAGATTAGGATCATTACTGAATCGAAATAGTGAAATCGCGTTCTGTGAAGTGCAAAAGAATTATCTACATTTTGTGTTAACTGGGGAACATCCTGTCTATCTTTTTAAGGACGACACTTTGTTTATTCACATGCGTATAGAAAATATGGAAAAACGCTTTAAGATTTTTACTGCGTATAAATTCTACTCATAAATATATGATCTTTTAAACTTTTTTGATTAACCCATTTAGTTATTTGTTTTAAATAACTTTTTTATCCTCTAATAGCTGTTGATTCTTATCATTTTTTGTAAATTTAGTAACGCTCAATGTTTGACTTTTCGAATACGATAAGTCTATATTTAAACGTAATACTAAGGCAGGTTTTAGAACGTACTCCTGCCAGGCTGTGGGCCCCTCTAAGTACAAACCTACCGCGTGAGTGAGTAATGAGTGCCGCTACTCTTGTGGTGAGAGCGCCACAGTAAAGCTCATTGTAGTTTTATAAGGGTAAATCGATTCGAGCTAAACAACTGGAATTGTGCAATACGCGAGGAAAGCACCGAAACACTTTTCATAAGTCTCTGGGGTGTCTTTGTTTTGGTAGACTTTGAATGCGGCCTGAAATGTTAAAAGCCCTGACCTGTAACAGGTTCAGACTGTATAGGTTCCTGGGGGCATAGCTTGGTACAGATCTAACTCTTGTCGAGATGGGTCTATTGTTCTCACGGTAAGCCTGGAACTGACGTTGTGGTGACATCGTTTGGAGTCGGACAAAATAAAAATCAGCCAAGCTCTAATTTGTGACTATTTGGATACCATTTCGTGCAGCAGCTTGGTGAAGTAACCAATATAATTAAGAATTGGCTACAAATATTGGGCAACTTAAGGTGTTTCTCGTTGTTCGTTTGTTTGGTTTGTTTGTTTATTGAATTGTTAACGTCTAACCTCAGTAACTTCCAAACTAGGTTATTATTTAGGTTGCATTATACGAACATCAGCGACCTACCGAACCAGTGTAAAGTAGTGCAGTTTGATCATGATTTAAATCGTGGACTGCCCGATCAGAAATCATATGCTCTATCGAATGATATGTCTTGTCGTCAATTAAGATCAGGTGTGACGAGTTTTTGAATGAATGTTTTACCCGTATGTAACATTGCTGTGTTTAGGATGCTTAAAGTATTGTCTGATTAGTTTGCAACAAAGTTATGAAGATGTGCAAGAGAATATCTTTATCATGAAAGTTATATAACCTAACACATTAAAACTCTGTAATGAAAAATCAAAATTAAATAATTGTCACCATCAGTCTTGTATATAAAAGGATTGTGTTTGCATATTATACTTGACTGTTCTAACATTGTCGTATCTTATTAACGTGATCATTCATATGTCACACATATGTCAAACATTCATATCTTTAGCGAATGGGCTCTTCCGTCGGTTTTAACATGAACGATGCTCATGAAAAGCGCAACGCATGTAAGTTTTTTTTCTCTCCATTTAAATGTATGTTAATAACAGTGGAGAAATACTGTATACAGATAGACTCTACTGCAGGACAGTACATACAATTGCCATACGTTAATCTTGTGGGTCGTTACCTTGTGGTATACTCGACTACTTCGAAAGATGTTATACTCCGGCAAGGCACTCCTTTACAAACTGAGAGGGGGGTGGGGGCGAACACTCGCAAGCGTTAGAGCTTTGGTCTCAGCATAGGAATAATCCAGTTTGAAGCCTATAATCGGACATTAATTATGGTGTTGTTGAATTTTCGTCACCTACTGTTTGGGTCCGTGTCAGTATAATCAGTAAACTATGACTTGCTGAGACGAGAGTCCTGGTCTCCCCCACTGTTTCTAGTTCTGTGTGGGATTATGTAAAATTGTCATGCGTTGCTCTTAGAACCCGTCCACAAAATAAACCTGCTGCTGACGTTGGATGTAAGGAAACCAACTCACCTCAAGCCTTCCCTACAAAGAACAGGCGCTGAGATTGTTGATGGAGCCATTCAAGATGTTGACAATAAACCTCCGCCGGTGTATAGAGCTGTGTGTGGGTCATATCTCCAGCCAAGTGTGTTGATGGCCAGCGTAAATAGTTTATGGGCTCTCCAATAATTTCCCGCTTGCAAGGGGAAAGGGCCAGATGGAAACGCCTTCCGCGAAGGGAGGTAATCAAGACGAGACCAAGGCGAGGCCGAATGGGGTTAGCATGGTGAAAGCAAATGTGTAAATACAGCGGGTGGAAAGAAGAAAGGAGCTATAATACCTCGTTCAGAGTATATGACAATGAGTGAATCACAACGCTGTCGCAAATGACAATAGTTTTGTAACTAATGTATTAGTTTTTGGATTGAAACTTTACGTGAAAAAATGGCACACCCTAATATAAGCCATTCTTCCTTTTTGATTCGTTTTCCTTCTACTTGCTAATCTTTTTATTTTCTTGTGGTTTTTTTTCTAATATTCCTTTTTTATTCTTTTTCCTTCTCTTCACCTAGACTTTTTACGCGTTTTGTGTTAGCTTACCACATTTTCTCTATTTTTTTAAAAAATATATATACATGCGATAGAGAATATAAATTGGCTAGATGGTTGGTTAGTCTGTTATCTCCGTTGAGATATTCCAAACAAACAATAACTTAGAATAACTAAAACAATTATCAAGTACTAGGTCTTCCAACTATAGGTATAAATACAATTAAAATATGTTGATCTACCTTAAAAACTAAAAGCATGGAAGAAGACCAAGAAAAGCAAATTTGAGAAAAACAAGTTTAATATCCGCAATGCAGTGATGATCACAGCTAAAAACAATTCGTGATTTAAATAACATTGATACGGATAACAGGGATCAATCTAATTACCATATTTGATAGTAATTGTTTTTTCAAATTTACTTGTAACACTTAGGTGCGTGTAAAAAATATGTCCCTCTGACAATTGACGGGGTGAAATTAAACAGAAACGGTTTTAATCTTCTTAAAAGATAATTTAAAATTTCTTTTTCTTGTACAGGGTCTTTAATATAAGTATTGCCATGATCTAAATAACAGGTAGTCATTAAATGTACAGAGATATGCAGCATACATATATTATAGCAACAAATGTCATTTAAGTTAATCTACACATGAATAAATGTAGATATTTACAGTACCGCATAATGATGTCGTTGTT
The DNA here is from genome assembly GCA_003991915.1 of Elysia chlorotica. Classification (NCBI taxonomy): domain Eukaryota; kingdom Metazoa; phylum Mollusca; class Gastropoda; family Plakobranchidae; genus Elysia; species Elysia chlorotica. The sequence continues at coordinate 164,001 of RQTK01000697.1, read as the reverse complement.
TTTGTAAACGCAACCCTTCAATCGATAAATTGAAAAGACAACCCAAACTGGTTTCAAGGCCAAGCTATAGATTTTATATTTTCAAAAACCAGCGCTGAATCCACATTCACACATATATATTACATTTTTGGAAGGACAAGAAAGAACATGTCATAAACTAATAAATCATGTTAACGTTTTTGTGGAAAAAAAATTGTCATCTTAACATTTCAATATCAATATTATTTGTATTAATTGTGATGATACTTACAATGGTATTTGCATTCAAAGTCGAACTTAATTTTTTTTTTAACATAACAGTATTAGTAGGATTAGTAGTAGAAACAGCAGCGGCGGCAACAGCAACAGCAGCAGCAGTAGTTTTTTTAGTAGTAGTAGTAGTAGTAGTAGTAGTAGTAGTAGTAGTAGTAGTAGTAGTAGTAGTAGTAGTAGTAGTAGTAGTAGTAGTAGTAGTAGTAGTAGTAGTAGTAGTAGTAGTAGTAGTAGTAGTAGTAGTAGTAATAGTGTTTTTTTTAGGTATTTAACCACAGTGGTAGGGGGGGGGGGTGGGTGTGGGA
>RQTK01000697.1:133300-163248 GCA_003991915.1 Elysia chlorotica | reverse complement strand
ATAATAATAATAATAATAATAATAATAATAATAATAATAAAAATAATAATAATAATAATAATAATAACAATAATAACATTGCTAGCCAAAAAGGGCGATAGTGATGATCTTGGTGATTTTTCATCCGTGTTTAAATTATTTGATTGCACCAAAAATTAATAATACAATCATAGATTCAATCGCGAATATCATTAATTGGTTCCGACAGAAAAATCAGTTTGTTTCTTAATTTATATCTCACCTTTTTTTCTAATTATACATGAAACCTAACAAATGGAAAAAAGCTACAGTCAAACTGTTCCAGATCTAACCAAAGCATTTTTTGTTTGCATGTGGAAAACGTATAAAACATGGAAAGAATATGAATCGGGTGCTGTGCAGTACAGTGGCAGATTATGAATAATGAATAGAAAGTGGTAAAAATAGAAGAGACACACTATTTGCAAATATCACGCACTTAAAATCAAAGAAGGTTGTCATCTTTTTTGTACACTCTGTTAAATGTATATAGATTTGTGGATTACATATTGAATATAATAATGTGCAGCTTGTATTTTTTTTTCTATAATGTAATACAAGTGGTATACCTGCTTGCAGACTTTGTAAGGTGGTTGTTTGAAAAGTAAATTCTTTTTGTTTAATTAAGACTCTTCTAAAAGCAAAATATCTTGCCACATGTACTAACTTTTTGTATTCTTTTATTATAGTTGAAATACAATTCTTCAAAAAGGTTGTATGGTGTATTTAATACTGTGTCGCGCTAAGAGCTATCTTACATTAATTTTATTTGTGCTCTAAAATGTTTGCGCATTAAATGAAGATATAAGTATGATTCACCCATGAAATCTCTTTCTAGGCATGGCTTCACAAATTCTTACTTATTTGATGAGAAGAGACGCGCATACATTGTGTAAAGAGTCACCTAGTAACAGTAGCAAAATGACAACGGGAGTTTGAGGTAAATTTCATGCGTTTCTTATGGAATTCCCGAAGAACCCTCAAGGAAGAGACGAAAAAGATGAATCGTTAGCCTTGTACCACCTGTTTGCCATTCCAGAGCACTACCCCCTGAGTTAAGTTGCACAAATGCAACCCTGGCTAAGCTGGCATTTGTAATTATGTAAACGTCACCGATACTTCAAAGAAAACCATCGTTGCTTCAACCCAATATGGTGGTCAAAGTCTTATGTATGTACATTGCTTAAAGGAGACGAAGCTACTAGCTCTAACGAAGTACACTCGGACTTAAAAATGAGATTATCTAGATTTAGGGTATGATAATTTCCAAGATTACTTGGAATTTCTCTCATCGATTTTTTTTTTAGTGTCAACATTAATATTTCTCATAGAGATGAATTCGATCAGCAGTTCAACCTAGAACCACCCCCCTCCCTCTCTCTCTCTCTCTCTCTCTCTCTCTCTCTCTCTCTCTCTCTCTCTCTATGTCTATCTCTGTCTCTCTTTCTTTTCTCTTTTCTTTTTATTTTCCCACCATATCTTTCAATCTCTCCCTGTCGGTTTCATGCTCACTCACTCATTCACTCACTTTTCCTCCCCTTTCCTCATTCTCTTTCTGCATCATTCTGTCTATCCATCTCAGTTTATGGTATTATTCATCGCTCTTGCACTCGGCTGTTCTTAGTTTATTATGAAATAAAATTCAGATATAACATACGTTTGTCAAAAAGCCTTTTATTTCCTTTCACTTTTGAGTTTAAAAAAAGGTAATCCGCGTATAGAAATAGCGTATGTTAGTACTGTATTATATATGTTTATACGACTGGTTAAGATCCCATTCCTTGAGAGGAAATATCATTTTATTGAAATAAAAGTAATATTTCATGAGTATGGTCAGCCTGCTGACAGTAATCCGGGATCGGATGCAAAAATGAGCATAATTATTCCATAAAGTTAAACTGAGAAGAACAGCAGCTGCTAAGCAACACATTAAAAGATATGAGTAAAAACAATACCCATTTGTTTTTGTTGTTTGCAGAGACAGAGAGGATGCCATTAAATATTGTTTAATTATTTTGATCTCATACTGACTGACACCAGTCCAGAATATGAAAGCAAATGAGCATATTCCATACAAAAATTATAGGTTTTTTGTCCTGGAAATGAGAAACCACACGAGTACCGGTACCTTAGAACGTTTTGAAGATAAACAAACCATAAAATAAAAAGAAAAGATTTGCATGAGCCTAGAATAAATTATTGCATTTCATGCAAACAATTTTCTTAATTCTAAATCTGGGAAGGGAAACCAAGTGATTGTGTATGCAATTACGGTGAGGAGCAATCAAAATGTTAAAAAGTGCGGCCCATGTCGGATCACAGCGCATATTTATGCGGTATTTTAAATAAGTATCCATACGCATATTTTTTTAAATTAAATACCTAGATCTACATAGGCAAAACAATTTAAGAAGATTCGGTCTATCAAGAGATCTAGATGTAGATGGGAATTAAAAAGTTAAAAAGATTAAATGTCAGTAGATCTAGATCTTGATTTAGATAAACCAAAGTCTATGATAGACAACGCATCTCCTTATGTCTGGTTTTATCACTCTGTTATTCTAAAAACCCGATTTAAAGCTTATCTACGAGTATGTAGATCAAATGGTGAATATGACCAATACCAATGCCACTGTTTAGTGAGCGAAAGTGTTTTAATGTTAACATTTAAACGTTTCCTCTTCGATCATGATGTATTTGGAGACACTCTTAAGATTAAGGTTATCTCTGGTCGAAAAAAGCGAAACTCTATCCTACCTTAGTTAAACTTCTAAACTCTCATCGACGCTCGTGTAAAGAGACATGTCAAAATGCGGCGTTTTTTAAGCCTTTTTTACTATGGAGTAAGTGCCACAGTACAACTGTAACTTAAGTTTCTGTCTTTCATTATTTTACTGGAATATAACGTATTTTATTAAGATAATTTTATGCCTGTGTTCCAATTTGGAGTTGGCATTAAAGCTATAAAATTATAGGCGTTTATATGACTCAAATTGCAAATGAATATCAAATGAAATTTAGAAATACTCTTTTTTATTTACTTTTCTTTCTTTTTTTTTACCAAAAGATGGTTTCTTAAACCGATATTTTCTTTTAAAATTGAATAAATTTAAAACCAATCACAATTTTTTTTTTTGACAGAGTTAAAAAAATTTTTTAGGCATGCTGTCGTACGGGTATGTTTACTCAAAATAAACCATCACAGACTGAATTTCTTGTGCAAACAGATTTCGTAGTGTCACAGTCAGATTTCCATGTAAACATAAACTTACATTAGTGAATAAAAGAAATTTCCATTCCTTTGTTAAGTATTATAATAAATAAGACTTTAAGCAAGAAATGCACGTATGTGTGTATGTGTGTGTGTGTGTGTGTCTGAGTGTTTTTATCGCTATAACGGTAAACGAATTTGAGCACAAATCAGGATGGTATGTTAAACTTTGAAGGCGCCCTCAGATTTCTCACTCCGATTTCAAAATGTTCTTATCACATTCGACTAAAGATTGAAGGCTCTACAAAAAGGATGTAACTACTTTCATTTAACAACAATCTTAAATATCATTGCGGATGGAAGACGATCTTCTTTGTACTTAAACTCTACAAATATGGTGATATTAAATCACAAATCACCTGACGCTATGATATGAACCTAATTCTTAAGTTCATGTGAACCGTCTATAGGAGAAAATTTGAGTGCGACTACGAATATCCGTACGGATAAAGAATAAATTGTCATATTTCTGTTTAACCATTGTAAAAAGAACATGATATTTTTGAAGGATAGAACAATAACAAATTTATAACTGCAACATAAGTATAAACATTCAATCGACAAAGATAATTCAAACGTGTCCAAACTCAATTTGCCCGTTGTAGAGATAGTATACATATTTAGGCACACAGTTTAATTTGAAAAGATATAGATAAGCCTTTCTGTTAAATGGGGAGTTTTATTTACTTCGGTGTTTTGGCCTCTGTGAAAGAGAGCTTGTATACAAAGAATCCTAAATTAAAATCCTTATTAATACCTTCAATACCGGTTTCAGTGAAGGGTCGGTTTACGCAAGTTGTAGAGCGTTGGTCTCCGAATTCGGAGGTACCGGTTCTAAACTCATTCACCGGCTACGATAGTTTGCGAGGCATCGGAACCAATGACTCTTGACATGCGAGGGTGACTCTTGAATTGAAAGCGATCGATGAGCCCTTCAGGAGGATCCTCATAGACCTAGTTACTAGAGGTTAAGTTGAATTGCGTCAGCACTATATAATTTTTATGATGTTGTGGATGGAACCGATCACTAATGTCTGACAATGTTACATAACGCCATACTCGAGACAGTGCGGTAAGACTTGGACTCCTGTTTAGCCTGTCACATTATACTAAAATTGATCAAACCAGAAGAAGACAAAATACTGAGGTACCTGGGAGACCTAGAAACTGACAAATTGTGACATTCTTGTGACATTCTTGTGACTTAAAGTGTACTGATGAAGCGATTATAGTGACCCTGGGTATCAATCACAAAGTTCGTTGTTAAGGATCAAACAATATCCCTCAATGGGCTCTGGGAGGGAAAGTGCATGGAGTGAAACAGGTCAGAATAACAACAATTATTATTACAGTGAAAGATAAGAAAATTATACGCTGTAACGATTTTAAGTGAACATTGCTTGATTTAGAGAGAAGGACATGACTAGGGTCTAAAGGAAAAAAAATGAGGGGATTTTATAACCATTTAAAACCATAAATCGGCAATTGAATTTGTATTTAAAAGTGTTAGTTTTTAAATCCAAACACTGCGGAGTAATTTTTTTCTGCATCAGAAATCTCTTTCATATAGAAAAGTAAAGGTGAAGTACGGATTGAGTTTAAGTTTAATAGTGTTATTGTTTGCGCTGTTGTTGTAGTAGTTGCTGCTGCTGTTTTCCACGAGCATTGCTTGCTTCCTTTTAACTGTCAGTTTTTAAGACACTGCAGTTGTAATTTAATGATATAATGCTTATCGTCTTGAGTTCGTGTACATAATTACAAAAATGCTTGAACTATGAGTCCAATTTAAATACTTACTCTTATTCCCAGTCTTATAATTACATATTACATTTCCTATGGTTTACCATGAATTTGCAAACACCTTTATCACCCAATCAACATTGTAATCGGGTTTAAAGAATGAACAATAAAGAAAAGACTGTACAAAATCGATTGATGCGTGGAGAAAGTATAAAGTCATGACCCTGGAGCTGTCACGAGGAATTGCTGTCGGCGTCGTGTCTGGTGGGCGGCCAGTGCTTCCCGACCAGGGGCGACGGCGGCTTGGGCACCCGGAGCTTGCATAGCTGAACGCTCGGATAGGCGACTGCGGCGAGCTGCTCCTGGACGCAAAGCTCTCCATCTCGGCCAGCCTTTTAGCTTCTTGTGGAGACATCCGTATGTCATCCCATCGGGGAGACGCCCCTCGCAAGGTCCGTAAGTCTCCTTCTCTCCTCGCCACGTTTCTCTCCCCTGGCAGAGAGCCTGCAGACCGGCTGCGGTGGATGGCGGCGTTAGCGTCCGTGGTCAGTGAGGGGGACAGAGTAGCCGGACCTGGCCCACAACTGCCGGATGAGTCTGTCCGTACATAGTGGAATCGCGGCCTCCGAGATTCCCTGAAAGACGCGCTACGTCGTATTTCCCCAGTTGGGTGGCCGCCGGAGTGGAGTAGAAACTGGAGTTCGTTGTGTTGGTTAATGCCGTCTGCAGTTGCTGTAGCGTAAGGAAAGGGCTCCCTGTCTCTGCAGTGCGGGTTGGATGAGTAGAAGTGGTGGCACGCCAGCTGCCCTGATGGAGAAACCGGTCTGAAGGCGCCGTGAGATGGGCGTGGCGCCTCCGAGGCCTGGCACGACTCGTTCTGTAACGTTGAAGTTGTGAACGCAGAGTGGTCTGAACTAATGGAAGCTGTTCTTGAGGGCTTGGGAGAGCGCTCGCTGCCAATTCGCTCGCTACCACAGAAAGACATGTTGGAGCTAGGACTCGTCCCACGAGAGTCTGCGCGGGGCAGGGGCTGAAACAACACCATCTCCTGGTTGAAACTGGACGGCCGCACTGGGGTGCCTGATGTTAAATCTGGCGGAGAGGACGACTGGGTGGGTTTGTGAATGCTAGCTCGTTTCAGTGAGGACCGTTTAGCAAACTGATTGGGTGGATGTGTTTTTAATGAAGTAGATACTTGAGGTGTTAGTGAAGAATCCAACTTGAAAGAAATGTTTCGCTGTGGAACAGGCTTATCTAAACCAGCTTTTGTGTAAGCTTGAGATGATTCTGTGCGTTGGTATGTGGCGTTAAATGAATGTCTCCTTTGTTCGGGCATTATTTCAACATTCTCAGCCTCGTTAAATCCTCCACCAGCCATTCCTAGTTCAATATCTTGAGACGGGACAGTCAGGAACCTGCCAGACGTATCCGCGTTCAAAACAATAATGGGAACATTTGGAGCTCTATTGCCGGGCGGCGTTCCCTCATTGTCGGGACCAGCAGCAGATATCCTTACCACAGGGTTGAAGGAGTGCCTTCTCTCTACGAGTTGTCGATCGGGTTGCCCTTCTGGTAACGGGGAACTGGGTCCATAGAGAGGCAGCTTTCCATGCGGTCTGCCCGGGTAGCTGTGCGACCAGACGTCTGACTGGCGCGAGGATGGAGCTGAGAGGAGATACGGCGAGCCTGTTGTATCACTTTCAGAGCTATCAACGCCCGGCCCACGTTCCATGTGAAACTCATGCTCAAAACCAGGCACCTGCAAGAAACGGGACGACTTTTGCTGGCCACCTGACGCTGGTGATGGATTGAAAGAGCCGCGTCTTGAGTCTGGGTTGTATGAGCCACGTCTCTCGCCAGCATATTCCGATTTTAATGTATTGTTTACGCCAATAGGGTTAAACGAGTGTCTGCGCTGTTCTAGGGGATCGCTTTCGTAAATTTTATCTTCACGTCGGATCGGAAAGAAAGAATGTCTTCTTATCGTGCCTCTATCAGACTGGGAATATTGCTGAGCAAGTCTAGGAGCGAATGGATTCACAGAAGATCTACGAGAATCTCGCGCAGTTCTCTTTTCCTCGGTAGTAATGAATTTATCACAGGTGTTGTATGGAATAAAGGAATTTCTACGTATACCAGCAAATCGTGAGGCAGATCGACTGTCTATCGATATATTATCGTGTTGATGATGCTTGCTACTCGGAAAGGTGCTTTGTCTCCTGTGGTGCTGCTGCTTTTGCTGTTGGAAGACTTCGTTAGACTCTGAGGCCTGGAGGAGAATAAGGAACTTCATCCTGCGCGTGCGCATGTCACCGCACGCAAACGTGCCGCGCCGTTGTATGAGCCTGGTGAGCGGGAAGGACCCGTGGCTCTGCTCCTGAAGCAGCTCGTCCAGACTGTCGTCAGGCTGGCTCTGCAGGGCTTTGGCCGAGGAGAACCGCCGCTGATGCAATACGCGCGCTGCCTGGGCTTGTTGCGCCAGCAGATCTCCGGATGATCCAGAGTTCCATTGCACGATGGAGCGCAGCATCATGGACTTGCGTCTCAGCCTTGCCTCGTCCATGGTGTAGTCGTAGCTCAGCGTCCTCGAATTGTCCGCGATCTTCATGCCCACCCGGCCAGCTCGTTTGATGCTCATCGAGCGTCGGATATTGGGAAGTGAGGAAGTCTTTAGCCAGTTGTCTTCACTGCGGAGGCGCTGAATTCTGGCTTGGATGACGCTGTAGCGCTTATTTGGAATGGGTGGAGACGGCGTGTAACCTTCGCATTCAATATCAATTTGCTGCTCTAGAGAGAGCGGCTCTAGCGGGTTGTACGGAAGTATGGGCTCTGGCAGGTGGCGCTGCTGAGGGTCTTCAGCGTCACAGATGACCATCCCAGGTGGCGCCGCCCCTGTCGCGATGGCCGGAGGATGCTCGTGTACCAGTAAGCTCCGCTCAGCGGCCTTCGTGTATGCGGTAACCAGTGTCTGTGCGTAGCTCTTTTTCATCTCATCGATGATGACCTGAAACACAACACATTATGATAGATATTTAGTCCATTATTCTATATCGCCATATCATAAATTATGGTCTGAAATAGAACAAATCATTTGCTTCATTATAAATAAAATATTCGCTTACTTATGAACAGCGCTGATCTAGAAATGTGCAAATCATATTCTTGTTAAGATCGCTTTAATCTAATAATTATTCAATTTCGTCTTATTGATGATCTTGGATAGTTAAATCAGCTACTTTGAATGTAATATTCAACTGTATTCAACGGAAAGTGATAATGGTTACTTTTACAATTTTTCTTATTAGACACAATTTAATTTGTGCAGGAATTGACGACCAAATACTGTTTACCACACGTTAATTCAATGTCTATATCGATGTATTTACTAAAAAACTGATGCTTTATAAATCAGCGAGACTCGGGCTTATAGCCATAGAAATGATACAGCGTCCATAAAAAAGCCTCTTTTTGTCTATATGTTTTCACTCATTATCTTTTATTTAGAGACTTTGGCTAAATGAAAAATGATAAATTCTGGCAGAAAAAAAAACAAGCAAAAAATTACAAAGGAAATAAAGAAAGAAAATCTACAGTTTTGTATTTTTCTGTGTGGAAGAAAAAAAACAAAACACAATTACCAGCCTCGGGTTATAATCAATAATTTAAGCTAAACCAGTCAGTTCAATTGAAAGTGGAAACTTCAATCAATGTATCAAGCATTTAAAAGTAGATTAGGAATTTGTTTTGTTTTATCTTAGGGTTCAAACGGGTACACGTACTTTGTAATAAACAAGACCCTTAGATATGAAACCTAGCGTACTTAGAAAGGTTTCATAGGCAACAATAGGGAAGCTTTTATTTTGTCCGGGCCAAGGCGATTATAGTGAAACAGGCGAGATACTTTGCACGAGTCGAATAGCTTTAGTTCTAATCAATTAATCGATGCTTGGTTTGTAACCAGCGGTAAGCGTATTCGGTTTGGTTAAAATTTAATCCAGTGGGTGATTAATGTAAGCTCTGAGTAACTTTTGCGTTCCCTAGAACAATAGAGGCCTAGAGATGACGGCAATATGTACGGGACGTCCAATCATACGTCTACTCTAAACTTACGGAGCCAATGAGTGATCAGACAAACCCTGAGGTGTATGATATAGACACCCGTTATATTCGTATAGATCGCAAAGCATGTACAAATAGATAAATAATAAGATGGTGTACTAGAGATTTAAACCGCGGGCGTCAAATTGTCTATTAAGAGCACAAACGACTGAGTCATCGGCGATCCCTGAATTCCATCGGCGATATGTAACATTTTTATTTTGTTTTTTGTTTGTTTTTGTTGTTACAAAGAAACAAGAACGAAAACATAACTATCTGAATAGACTCCAAAGTATTTGGGGCTGTTCGTATAACTTTATAAAAATTCACGTAATATTAATTTTAGCATCTAAAATTGTATTTCTTTCAACATAAAAAATGCCCTACTAATACTACTGCTACTGAAGCCGGTGCTAAAGAACACTTTTTCAGGCCTTTTCGGTGACAATATCATTAATATCATTAAAGAATTATGTTTTTATTTATATTAGCTGGGCATAAAATAATATATAATACCTCTAGTAATGCTACTGTCAAAACACATTAGAACGCAGTAGTTCATTTCCATGGTTCTTTAATGACATACTGCATGTAGACTAGATTTTGAATATCGTAGAGTGAAAGTAACACTTTTCCCAGTTAAATTACATTATTATTGATCCTGACAATATTTACTCTATTTACATTTTCCTTTTAATTGTGTAAGCTGTAAGCAAAATGGACAAACGGATTACAAAAACAGGGGTTCTGATCTCTGGAGTGTGTTGTCTGATATGATTATAAAGGGGTTAAAAAGCACTTTGTTCTTATTACGCTAAATGTTTAAGCAGTTCTCTCTAGTTCCCAATAATTTTCCAAAGAACCACTGACCAGCTCTGCAGTCAATGCGCATTCGCTTATTTAGAAATAAAGACTTGTTAATGGATAAATATATTTAGAAAAAATTGCGTGATATTTAATCACTTTAAGATACTATGTTCCGTTTTGTATGAGGGACCCTAGAATAGACTAAAGTGAGTTATAAAGTTAATACGTGAACAAAACAATTAGAACGACAGTAATTGGTAAATGGAAAAGTGAATGAATGGATTCCGTCCGGATTTCGTTAAAATTACATAACATAATATTATCTTATTTTTCATTTCCCCCACGCATGTCTCATGTGGATTGGAATGGTTTCTTTGTATGGTGGAGAATGTAGCGTTTTTTCAGGCAGAATTCTTGTGTTGGGTTCGTCCTTTGTTTGTTTGTATTTAATGTTTATTTTGGTTGCCTTTTTGTTACAGTTATTATCTTTTGCTTATGGTTGTTGATTTGTGAAGTGCTGTTTCATTTACATTTTCTTATTCTTTTCCTAATATTATTCTCCCATAGCTTCAAGATCTCAAACCGAGAAGAACCCTACACTACAATATGGACTTGAAGTCCCATAATGTTTATGCCTATACAATTTTTAGCAGAATAGATGTAGGTGGGAATTTATGATAATTAATTTGGGCTTGGCACATAAGTGCTTTGTACCAATTTGTGACATTATTGAACCCAACATCTTTGTGTTCTTGTTCATCTAATTTTATATCTAATGCTGTAGGGCTTGACCTGGGCCTTATCTTTGATATAAACTAATTCCCGATCTTTGTTCTTGTTGACTATTTTTGAAACTCTATGTCTTTACTTTCTCCTATACTTTTCCTCATTTAATGTCGATTCTAAAACTTGCTTAACGTCGAGCCTTTCAAACATTGCTTTGAAAAATGTAGGAATCATATTTATGAAAGGCTTAAACTTGAGTTAAAAAATCGTTGATCCTGGTCAGCTCTTTAATTGCTAAACTGATGTGTAAATTATGAATGTCCAGCTTAGTGGAAGAAAAATATGTAACTACAGAAGAGATTTTGAAGTTTAAGAAAAATTTGTTAAAATGTTGTGAAGTAATAATTAGAAACTAAATTTCGTGACTAATTTTCCAATTCTAATAAGTAGATAGGCAAGTCTTTCTCGTTTCATTCAAATAACGATTATATCCTAACTAATGTCGTTAATTTTCTGAAACATTTATTTTTTACTTTTTTGTTATGATAGGTGAAATAGGCTATAAAACCTAAACGAAATAATGTAAAGAACTCAAATATAATTATACTTCGCATATTTAATAAAGGGGCTCACGGTTATATACCTATGGCAGTAGATTAGTCAGTAGGTGTAACTAAAGTTTTAATCTGTTTTCCAATGAGGGCCCTACAAAAGGCTGCCTGACTATAGTTACTTTAGATATATTTACACGAATCAGATTCATAAGCCTCAACTTTCTCTCTAATATTTAGAGTTACTTCGAAAAAAAACCCTAAAAAACTCCGAATGAAAATAAGAAGTTCAATTGCAACCTAGTATTTCCACATAATTTCCATCCAAGTGGGATATTTGGTTTAATTTAAAATAAAGACTTTTTACTAACATTTATATTTATTTAATATCGTTGTTTTGGACTAATGCTATCACCTAAAATATCTTAATGGCAGTTATGCAATAATTGTTTTTGTTCTAATGTTATATATCTTTGCTCCCTCTACGTTGATTAGTCAACAAAGTCATTAAGTGTATGAAGAATTTAAGTTATATTTACATTCCATAAATTCATTACACTGAGTCATAGGCGGTTACCTGATAAAGTTCATCTTTCTCCAAACCTGAATCATGGCTCTTGTCGGGAACAAGAATAGCGTACTTGTCTAGAATCTCGCAGTAAAACACACAGGCCATGATCATTGCAAACATGCCTATGGCCATCACGACTGGGCCTGCATATGAACAGGCCTGCAAAGTCAAATAACGGGCAGTGTTCATCTGCCGCTTGACTGCTGCACCATTGTCGTGTAAAGTCGTTGCTGCTGTTGGGGTTGTTGTTGAAGATATCGTTGTGATGCCGTCAGGATTTGGATGAAGAGAACGCTGTTCCTCTTGAAGACTTGTGTGATGCTGCCGGTTGCGGGGAGGGTTTGTGGGCGGAGCTGACTCTGAGGGCTGATGATAAGACGGGCCGTTCGTAAGGAGACTGGCGGACGCTGAGCCTTCTCCGGATGACACGGAGAAAATTCGGGTAGAGGTAGCTGTTGGCGAAATTGCTGCGCTGTTGTTGAACAATATATTGCCGTGTGTGTCCTTGCCATCCACAACAGCGACTTGCACAGAGCTTGGAGTCAAAGCAGTCGTGCTCCGGATCATGGAGGGAGCGACAACTCTGCCTGAACGCTCCGCACCGCTTATGTTCTTGCTGACTTCCACAACGGCGTCCATTGTTGGGAGATAGCCCAGGAGAGCCATCCCCGCGCCAAAGGCCACAGCGAGAAGTCCTAACAGCACCGTCAGGGCTGTGGGCATCAGGCAAGGCATCTTGGCCATCTCCCGCAGCTCCAGGCGGCGTCTGTGCGGTCGGCGCTTCCGGCTGCGGCCGCCCAGACCCACAATGCGGACCTTGGCGTGTGAGACGAACATTGCGACTAGGCTCCGCCAGGAGGAACATCAGCGCAGCTGTCTTGTCGGGCGAGCCTGTGGCCAACAATACTTGGAGCTCTGCCGGAGACGGTCGCAGCGCCCGGCAAAACGATCCCCTGGCTTCCCCAGGTGGTCACGGCGTTCGGCACTCAGTGGTCACCTAGCTGCTCTAGTTACTGATAGAGCCCGAAATACAGTGGTCACCTAGCTTGTCCAGGATTGGTCACCTCGCCTAGCTGCTCCAGGATTGGTCACCTAGCTGCTCCAGGATTTTTCGACTAGTTGCTACAGTTACTGACAAAGCCCGGCATAGTAGTCACCTAGCTGCTCCAGGAGTGGTTGCATAGCTGCTCCAGATACTGACAGAGCCCGGAATACAATGATAGTCTAGCTGCTCCAGATAGTGACAGCTATTGGCAGTTCAGACCCTCAAATAGCACAAAGGAATCCAGATTTCTGGGAAGAATAAAGTGCAAGTGTCTAGAATACATGTACCGAAACAAATGGGTCAAAATGAAGTGTAAAAAAAAATGACTGAAATGCCTCACATTGATATCTGTAATATTGGATTATTTATATTATAAGGAAAAAAAAATGTAATAATTATGTCTAATTCTGGATCATCAGCACCTGTTTGGCCACGTTTTCATTCATCTTTCAGTACTGATGTCTTTCTCTTTAAATTGTATTTGTGTTACTTTGTTATCTTAATACTTGAATATTTTTCACCTTATAAATTTATATAACTAACTAACAATTTTCTCTCTCTCTCTCTCTCTCTCTCTCTCTCTCTCTCTCTCTCTCTCTCTCTCTCTCTCTCTCTCTCTCTCTCTCTCTCTCTCTTTCTCTTTCCCTCGCTCGTTATCTGTGTATAAGTATATTTGTTCCTCCCTCCCTCCTTGAATTGTTTCTATTCATTCTTTATGTACATCTGAGTCTTCGACAGTGTAGAACTCTGTCCGTCCAATTTACTCAAGTTAGAAGAATTGCACCAAAGTCGACTGAGATCGCCTCGGGCTCAGAAGTAGCTCTGGTCAAAGTTAACAAGGGCTGACCGTCACAAACTTATGCTGGACACCGGATCTTAGGACAGGCTCAGTCTCGGACACCTCGTATAAAAGATTGCGATTTTCCCTGTTCCTCTCTGTCTCTCTCCTTCTCTCTCTCTCTCTATCTCTATCTCTCTCTCTCTCTGTTCTTTCTATCTTTTCCTTTTTATCTACACCCCTCTCTGTCTCTGTTCCTCTGTGCCTTTGTTTATTCCCGACCTCTCTCTCTTCTCTCTTCTTCTCTGTCTGTCTCTGTCTCTCTTTCTCTCTCTCTCTCTCTCTGTCTCTCTCTCTCTCTCCCTCTCTCTCTCTCTCTCTTTTTTCTCTCTCTCTCTCTCTGTCTCTCTCTCTCTCTCTTTCTTTCTCTCTCTTTTTATCTATCCCCTCTCTGTCTCTGTTCCTCTGTGCCTTTGTTTATTCCCGATCATCTCTACCAAACTCTCTTCATCCCTATCTATTTATCTCTTAATCTTTCTACCCCGCACGCTCTCACTCCAACAATCTGTACACTTTTCTAACTCACAGAAATATTCTTTATTCTTTTCTAGACTTTTAGATCTCTCCATCTTCCTCCGTCCCTCATTCTCTTTTCGCCTTACCTTTTACTACTACTACAACTCTGTCTAACAATTTGTATTCCCATTATTTTTCTCTATGCTCTTCCATTCTATAAAAATATAACATAAACGAACAGCTAACGCAATGCACTGTGACACACTCACAGAACCATAATATATACATATATAATATATAAATGAAAAGAATTTCACAGACATTTAGTGGTGTATAGAGACCATATCTCATGTATCTAATAGTATACATTTTCACACAATGCAAACACTTTTTTCTTAAGAAAAAAATG
Source organism: Elysia chlorotica (assembly GCA_003991915.1). Classification (NCBI taxonomy): domain Eukaryota; kingdom Metazoa; phylum Mollusca; class Gastropoda; family Plakobranchidae; genus Elysia; species Elysia chlorotica. The sequence goes on along the minus strand of RQTK01000697.1, from coordinate 148,718 downwards.
TATATCATTTCATATACTAGTATTTCTAGTATTTTTTGGCCCTAGTAATACTCGCCTCGTAATATAGCATCAATCGTTAACCTCCAGAAACAAATGTCATACTATTTTCTGTTTTCACACAGGCAAGTTTAATCTGTTCTTCTTTCCCAAAGAACTGGTAAAGTCCACGAGGATCATCTGGTTTTAAATCGAATCCAGTGAATGCGGTTCTGATTTAGTTATACCTCACCCTGTGAAAGACCGAGAATGTTAGTTCTATTTAGTCACCGTCTGGTGATTTAATCTGGCGCCCAGTGCTAGTAAATATAAATTCAAGACTTGTGAGTTGAGATGTCAACTTCTAATTTCTTATTCCCTCTACCATTATCTGCTTTTTTTTAACCTTTTCGTTTGGAGGACTCAGAAATTTCAGATTGTTCTTATTAGAAACAAAAAGAGAGAAAAACCTACAAAACAAACCAACAAATAAAAGTGTCTTTTCACCAGAACTTTTCAAAAGGATTGTTTAATATTTCTTTTAAATTTTATTATAACCATTTTTGGTTTGGATCACTAAAGAAAGAATTTGCCAAAACAAATAATTATCTTCTTCTTTTTTTCTCTTTCTTTAGATTTTTCCTCTTGCTGCGCCTTACTTTCTCTTTCTCTCGCCTTCTATTTCTCTTTCTCTCTCTCTCTCTCTCTCTCTCTCTCTCTCTCTCTCTCTCTCTCTCTCTCTCTCTACCCCCCCCTTCTTTCTCCATCTCCTGTGTCTTTCCTGTAATAATATACTTAATTTACTATATACTTTTTACTATATACACCTTGCACGGCAGTTTGTCGGTTTATCTCCGCACTCCCACCCACACAAAAAAATGCAACAAAAAATTAAGAAAAGAAGAAAGAACACAAGTATCTCTGAAGTATGAGTAAAGTGGTGGCGAGACAGTAGAATAATAGACCACAAAGTAGCCGCTGCCCAGGGGCGTGTCGAGACCATCGAATTATTGAAGACACTGCTGATCTAAGTGTCTGGCAGTCCGGCACGGGTCAAGAGTGGACGTGCCTGACCGATAGCCCCAGGCATGGTTCCAGGCCCTGCAAAGAAAGGACCGCGACAAGCATCGCTCCCTCGTAGTGCCAGACAGCAGGCAAGGGCTAACAATGGATGGCCCTAGGCAATTGTTAAGCGATTTTTGTGTACCTATAGAAATACAAATGTGTGTGTGTGTATATATATATATATACAGAGTGAAAGAAAGAGAGAGAGAGAGAGAGAGAGAGAGAGAGAGAGAGAGAGAGAGAGAGAGAGAGAGAGAGAGAGGGGGGGCGGGGAGAAATGCACTGTAGCTTTATAATTATTTTTGAAGAAATGCAGGAAACGGAGACACTGAGGCACCGAGAAATCGAACGTCTACAAAAACACAGATCTCAAATATACTAATATCTTTCTCAGGTTCACACATTAACATTAGTGTTTTGGGAGCGTTTAGGAAAAACTAGTAACTTTTTGTTTTAAAAATCATCGTATCTTTGTTTTAATATCGTTTAACAATATCTTTAGTGTCGGGAAAGTTAAAGTCTGTAAGCAGCGCTATTTAAAATTTATTACTAATGGGAAAACACAAAGAGTAAAGTCAGTTAGTTTGGTAGTTTATCACGAAGTAAAACCAAAAGTAGACAACGCACAATTAAAGCATAGATAGATAAATTAATAGATATATAGATAGATAGATAGATAGATAGATAGATAGATAGATAGATAGATAGATAGATAGATAGATAGATAGATAGATAGATAGATAGATAGATAGATAGATAGATAGATAGATAGATAGATAGATAGATAGATAGATAGATAGATAGATAGATAGATAGATAGATAGATAGATAGATAGATAGATAAATGGACAGATAGATGATAGATACAAAGATAGATGAATAGATAAATAGATTAAGAAATAGCAATAGGTAGATAGTTAGGTGAAACAAACAGATAAACAAAGGAATGTGGACAGAGGTGTGAGTGCACAATATTATATTTACACACCTAAAGAACGAGTATCTAGAAAAAGAATGGATTGAATAATTGATAGATAATAAACAGATAAACGAATAGATGAGTCAGCATCAAGGAAAAATAACAAACACCGGCAAATAGACAAAGCAGTTCTATAGTCAGAAAAGTACAAATTAATTAGGACCACATTAGACGGACTTTAGAAACAGCCACAATCAGGTAAAGCCTTACACATAAAAGTAGTTAGGACAACTTTGTATCATGATCCACAGCTAGAAATTGTCAGTCAAAAATCATCAAAGAATGAATCGCAAGGCAAGAATGGAGACCGATGCTTCCTGGAGATAAAGGAACCAAATGGGCTTAGTGAAACGTACTCAATTTTTAATGGGTTGAAGCATTGAGGAAATCCCGGATAATTGTCGGTAATGAAGTCGGCCTTTGTCCCGCTCACTGACTTGGACAGACCTTTCTCTGCTCCTCTTGCGCGCTCGGTCAGTTGGTTTTAGGCGCTTTAACGTCTTCGACTGGCCTGCCTTATTGTTTTGCTCTCTCATATCTTCTTATCTGGGTTTATCTTATATCCCGTTCTTGGTCTGAACACATAGGAATTCAAACCCTTTGAATCTCTCTCTCTCTATGTTTATCTCTCCGTCTCTCTCTCTCTCTCTCTCTCTCTCTCTCTCTCTCTCTCTCTCTCTCTCTCTCTCTCTCTCTCTCTCTCTTTCTCTTTCTCTCTTCTTGTCTCTCTTTATCTCTTTCTCTGAATATCTCTATCTTTCTCTCCGATTAAAATTATGTTCTTCTCTATCATATTTTGTTTCTAACTTGCCTGATTAGCTCTTAAGTTTAAATCATATTTTTGTCTTCACATCTTCCGGTTAGTGTTCATAACTTTAAAAAGCATAAATTCAACATTGTTTCAGTGATTTATATGTCGTTATTTCCTATGCTCATTTTTTAAATGTTTGTTACTGAGTGTAAAACAGTTTCTGAATTGGATTGAAATCTGGATTATAAAATACTAAAAGATGATTACACATTTCTTTCTCAATTACATAATCAATGAACGCAGTCCAAAGTTTAACTACTCAATTTTCTTTTCTCACTTTACCCACGCACTTCATATAATACATTGATTATTTGCTCGGCTTAAGATTCAAAGACGGCTTTATCCCTTACATATTCAACATTCAAAAAAGTTCTATACAGATCTGTATTGCTTCCTTCTTCTCAAAGGTAAAATAATGAACTGTTACCAAATTGAAATATTCCTCAAGTTCCACCCCACTACGGATGGCCTTAACAGGCTTCAGGACGAAGCGAATAGAGTCGGCATCGATTCTGTAATTCCAATCTTTAGATATTCGAGTGTAATCACTCGGCGACGAGCCCCTGTAAACACGCTTGTGTAGAAAACACTCAAATATTAATGAGGGGATCTCGTGTGCCAATTGTTCTCCTGACCCCTGATTGTTTGAGTACAACGCGGCGTTTAACGGCTAGAGTCCGGGGCAAACAGAACGACACGCGTTTGTCGCCCATAGGTAGCGAGAAACGTTTTAGACACTTTAGTTAAAGAATAAAGTAACAAAACAGCGGCCTTGTCTGGACTCTATGACAAAGTCCATAATTATGTGTTCTGTTGTGAGGTTATTATGAAATCCTCCAGGTGTCTAGCAACTCTGTGACGCACACAAAAACTTAGCAACCACCAACATTATGACAAATACTTAGAGCTGTCGCTGAACAGGAATGACTGATGCGTGTAGTTAAGGACAAAGACGGGCCTCGACGTTAACTAATTTTAGACTGCTTAACGCCGGAAATAATTCTAGAAATAATTTTTTAAATATCGCGCTCTTCTGTAATTATTTTTTTGTTATCAAAATGAATTTCGATGTGCTAGTAATTTTCATCAGTTAAGCGATATCAATTTAAACTGTTTAAACAAAAGCTACCAAAATAAATTCACTAGTGGAGTCCACATCAATATAATGTGTGTTTGCATTTATCACACTAATCGTGTACGCTCCTGACAAAAAGACATGATATCAAATTCTTGATATAAAAAAATTAATCAAACACCAAAGAAACCCAATGCGTATATACCCATTATATGGTGTGGTATTATGTTACATAGACAATGGAGAAATTACGTCAGTTTGAATGATTGTGTCGAATCGTAAAAGAAAGAGAAAGTGGTTGGCAAAGTAAGCTTAAAATTAGTTGTCTCGTTGAAGCAAGCGAAGCTTTCTCCTGGTTTCAAAGTTGCTACGATTTGTGTATGAGTACGGAGTCATCACTCAGAGCCGGTAACTACCTGTTTGATCGGTCACAAATCCCAATGTGTTTTAGAAACCGCAGAGCTAGATAACAGGGTCTTCAGAGAAAAAATCCCTTCCTCCCTCCCTCCCCCTTTTTATCGCAAATGATTCGGCTGGTAGCTCCTTAAACTCTAATGGGGTCGGGTCACACCCAGGCCATGCCTCCAAGGTGTCTCCCTTCCATCTATTTGCACCGCGCATGATTCGAACCCACACATTGTGTTGCGATTCCAAGCACGTAACTATTTCGCTAACCGAGCTTCCTATAGAGAATTTTAGTCCTTACGAAACGCCCTCCCATTTTCCTGCTCCAGATATTGAAACCCACCCAGCCAGTAGGGAACACGGTAGTCTAAACGGATTCGAACCATAATCGCTAAATTAAAGATTGTTTCAGTCTATCTACTGTGCTACCTTGCTTTTTGACAGCTCTATAGTAATGCTGGCTCCCTTCAGGCTTGGAATGTGTATACCGCCGCTGGAGCCGGCCGCGAGATTCTGACAGCGCGAGATTCTGACAGCTCTGTGTTTGTTGACATCTCCCGCTACCACGGTGGAAAGAAAGGTTTGACGTGGAACACTCATAGATCTAAGAGATATCGCTATTGGCAGATCATTTGGTAAAGAGAGGCCAAGATTTCATGTGGGCCATTCTTGTATTATTGATACTTTAATCGAGAAAATTGCGATAGCTGTGTGATTAGATTCCAATTGATCTAGGTGCAAAAGGCGTGTTGGATTATAACGTCTAGTTTTCTCACCAAAATACTCGCTGGTACAAGTATAGTAACTAAAACGAAAAAATAAACTACAACCTGATAAACCAATTAAACTGGGCCATACAGAAAAAAAACTACGATAATCAATGACGCCCTCAAAGAAGCAACGTTTGTAACAGATTGGCGAGATCGTAATCCATCCATCTGACTCTCCTATCCCCGCCCCTCTCCAACGCTCCCCCCCCCCCCCGCCCCCCCCCCCCCCCCCCCCTTTCTCCAACGTGTTCCCTAAGATCTCTACAATCTCCCCCTCACACATACAATCAGCTCTAGCCTAGGCACCCACGCGAATTCTGTTGGGAAAAACTCTAAGGTCCCAACGCTTCCATTCGTCTGGATTTCTACTTAGATCTAGATCTAGATGATCTTGTACTTTCGGAAGGAGAAAAATCGTGAAAAAAGTAGACTCTCGAGATGGCCTGAAGTACATAGGTGTTGGATCGTCTGGGCGGACTGATTAGAAGTTGACTAAGTGATCTTTCATAGTCCTATTCTCCATAGAATGGCATTACATTTTTTTAATTAATGCCCTTGGGAAAGGCGGTGGAAAAACAAGAAAATAAGTAAATCCTAAGGGACAAGGCCGACTTTACTCCGGATTTTTTTGTTACGATATATCCTAGTATGACTTTTTGTATGTGTAAAAGAGAGAGGGAGAGAGAGAGTGAGAGAGAGAGAGAGCGGGAGAGAGACAGAGAGAGACAGACAAACAGACAGACAGGCAGACAGGCAGAGGCAAAGAGACGAAGAGAGATAAAGAGAGAAAGAGAGAGAGAGAGCGGGAGAAAGACAGAGAGAGGCAGACAGACAGACTGGCAGAGACAAAGAGACGGAGAGAGAGAAAGAGAGAGATAGAGAGAGAGAGAGAGAGAGAGAGAGAGAGAGAGTTTGTTAGTTTTGTTATTATTTTTGTTTGTTATATTCTTTAAACTTTTAAGAAAGCTAAGGTGCTTGGATTCAAATTGTGAGATGACTTTAAAAGGTTATATCTGCACTTTGGTGTAATAGAAGGTTCTATTAGTACATAATAATCATTAAAAAAAATAAAATAGATAAATAAATAAATAAATAAATAAAGCGTTAGAGATTGAGGTCCCGACAATAGAGCAAAACATTAGGATCATTGGCCTAGTCAAAAACATATAATATTCCAAACTTTTGAATTCTTTGCAAAAAGTGTAAATGGAACCTTTTTAAAATCATCTAACGAAATGCTGGTCGGAATAATTCCACATGGTTTTTTTTATTCTTTTGGGTTAATATTTAGGAAAAATATATTGGCTGTTTTTTATTTTTACAGAGTCGATTTTTCTCTTAGATTTAAATTATTAAGCTAACAAGTTTCGCATGCCCCCTTCATGGTCCGCAGCTCAATGTTGGAAAACTCTACTCTTACAGGGTTTCCCCACAGTGGGTCACAGATTTTCCCCCTTTTTAACGGGTTTGGGTCGAAAATTAAAAAAAAAAAATAACAGATATTTCCTATTATTATTATTATTATTATTATTTTTGTTGTTGTTATTATTTTTTTATTTATTTAGTTTTTTTTTTAAATATTATAATTATTATTATTATTATTATTATTATTATTATTATTATTATTATTATTATTATTATTATTACGTGTCTTACCATTCCAACTACACATCTGAAGTGAATTCCTCAAACGTCTTTATAATGTTTACATCCGTCAATGTTCTGGAAGAAAAATGAAAATACCAAAAGATAATTTTTTTTCTGTATGAGTAGGACATACAAGTATGATCCGAGAAGACATTATGTAAGAGAAAAGAACAGGATCACAGTGTTACACCACTAACAGCCATTCATTCAAAATCGCGTGCAGCAAACTTTTTATGAATAAGTTGTCAAGAATATATATAATAGGTTAGATAATATTACTTTGCGGTATCTTACAAGCTACCCTATGCCTTTTTTTTCTTATTTCCATATCCTACCTACGCCCCTAATTCTAGAATGTAATGATGTGGTAAAGGGAGTTAAAATCAAACATTGAAAGAATACTTGATTGGGTTGTATATATCTTGCGAGGCGATTTTATGCGGTGTTGATAGCCATGTTATTCACAATGACTGAAGATTAAAATATGTGCCCTTAAGTACAGAAAATGACATTTTGGCTGTCCATTGTTTTTCTTTCAAAGATAGTCATTTACGTCCTCTTCACTACTTAATTTCCTCCCTGTAACCAATCATTAATTCTGACAGCATCTTTTGTTCTCGATCAATTGATATGCAAATGTGTTTTATTGGTTTGGAATTTCTTTAGAACAGTTAAATCAAAGCATGGAATTAGACTTCCCAAATATTTCAGGACTAGATTTGTTTTATAATGCGTGAACGCATTTACCAGAGTTTGATATAAAAATCGTCATTTGATTCGTTTTGTAGATTATCTTTTTATCTACGACATTAGGTCATAAAAATACGGGAAACTGACAACTAAAAAGCAATGGCGATGTTCAGAAAATGAATTCGCCGCATTCAACACTTCAATACTGAGGTTTAGAAGTCCAGGTGCTAAATAGCAAAGTAAAAGGTCAAACACAATATATAGTAATTAATGTATTTTTCTATTTTTGTTCCCAACATAAGAGGTGTTTTAAGAAAGAAAGAAAAATCTGTAATAGAACAAGGGCAGAGTATATTCAATTTATAGAAATATCTAGCATTATACCAAACCCAAGTGTCCAATCCACAAGAACTGCTCTTATCAACGTGCCAGACAGTTTGGATAAGCTGATCCTAAGAAAATTAATCTCGTCATGAATGCACAGTTGTGTGAACTCCATATAGATTCCACAAAGATATCCTGGCTTATTAATGTATATTTCTGTGGCCATCTCCGAGGATGATGTGGCATGCTAGCAAAGCGCGTGCGTAATGACACTTAGATCAACAGGTTCCGGAATCTAATCTTTATGGCTGGCCCAGGTATGATGTTATGGGTCCTGGAGGACTCTCATAGGGATGTGCACACAACGCTGCTGTAAAACCATTGCTTTATAATGTTACTAATTATTAACAATAACTTTTTACACAACGTTGTTGTGAAATCATTGCTTTATAATGTTAGTAAATATTAACAATAACGCGGTTACACAACGTTGTTAATTTTTCGCTTTAGTGGATTACTAGTCTTTTAAATGAATTTTTGATAGTTTGATAAATTAGTTTCTATCTATCTATATATTTTTAGACTTAAACCTTTGAAAAGATACCCGTGGTTTATGACTTTCAAACTAAGTTAACAGGAATGCCTTATTTGAAGTTATGAGGAATCCCAGAGCTCTGATTTTCTTTGGTGTTATTTTTTCAAATGTGATCGAGTATTGTATTTAGAGCTTCCGAATGTTTGGCACCTTGCCATCTCGTGGCAAGTAAATTTAATTATTGCTGATCCCAATTCGTCTTGTCTTTTTAAATCTATCATTGCCTTTGGGAATTTGGCTGGTGTTTAATTAATTTGTACAATGGAGCTTACCTTTGAGAAATGTGATTTTTAACAAGCCTGCAGCTGGTTGTTTTTTTCATAGAAAGCTTTCATGTATTATGCCTTATGTAATACAATTCATAAATACATACGTATGTATATTTGCTAGTCTGTATGTTTAAAGCAATCGCATATCTCCTTAAACATGTTTGCATTTGTTGAATACCAACACTAGTACATGTTGCATGTGTTCCCGTTTTGAGATTTCAGAAAAAAAGTGGGTTCCCTGTTTGAATTGGAAAAGTTAAACATGATAATATAGCAAGGTGGTTTTGTTATTTTTTGTTTTGTTTTCATAATTGAAAAGTAACCAATGGGTCACTTTCAACATATAGAATAGTAATATTAGACTATTATAGTTATTGTGACTAAAACGTGTGAATATCAGATTTTAAATCAGATAACACAGTATCAATAAAAAATTTTCTTGATTTTTTAGAGTAGTTTTGTTTTTCGACTGCTATTGTTTTTTATTTGATTTTGTTGTTGATGATTTTTTAAAGGGTTTTTGGTTGGCCTCAGCATTTGACAAGTTAATGTTGTTGTCTGGTAAATGGTACACATCCTTTACATAAAGAATCATTGCGCGCCTAGGTAGTTCACACTATATTCCAGACATGTCAATTTCATCGAATTTTTATCATCTCTTCCGTGTTTTGATAATAAAGCATTTTTACAGAATGAAGCAAAAACACGTATAACGTAGAAATGAAATTAACCATAAACAAAAATGATTAAAGCTTCGTGTCAAGCCAAATACTTGTCTTCATGTCTGTTTATGTGAACGACGAAAGAAATCGATATCTTTTACTAGCCTTTGGCTTTAGCTGTCAGATAACTACTACGTGGTTTCGATGTTGCATCCATATACTACAAGATTTATTAGCCCAACAAATGCGCCTTATCACTTGATTGCCGAAACAGTTATTTTGATTTCCCTTCACATCTGATGATAGAAAAAGCAAATTGGTTTGTCAAAGATCTTCTGAAAATGAACGAATGCACGGTGTTTTGGGCACCAGGTAAATTTCCATTGAGGATTATTCAGAAATATCAACATTGTTTTTTCAAGGGTTGAAATCACAAAAGACGCCAAGCAAATTTCGAAGCAGGTATACATTTGAGCATAAGTGATTAAGTTACTTAAAAGATACCTTTTTGTTTGTCCAAATAGACTAAGTGTTCGTCATCTTACTAGGGTTTGATTTACACAATAATTTTTCCTTTATTTGAATTTTGTAAATCAATTGTTTTCATCAATTTTGTTTCGATAGATATATCGTTTAATGTGCAATATTCATGAACAGGGTGACGATATGACGTAGAAGCAATCCGTCTTACCGTTATTTTATAGAGTTAAACTTTAGTGCAAGTGAAAAAACAATGTCTTGTTCTATTTCTTCATTTTTAATTTAGTTATCAACAATCTATTACCAGAAATCTAGTTTTAAAAATTATTTAAAAAAAAAAGGTTTTAGAAAGACAGCTAATTCTACTCCATAAATATTTATAGATTAAATAAATAAAATTATTGTTTTCATTAAGTTATGTGAAAACGTGCCTGACATCAAAATATATCATTTTTCATGATCGATAATTATGTTTCTGTTTCAAAAAATGAATTAGGAATGAACACGTTCTTCTATGTCTCCATGCCTTTCTTCTCTACCATAGGATATACCAAATCGATTCCTGTTGAGGCTGAGCGGAAACAGCACGTGACCAAACCCACCTAGACTCTTCACCCGGGAGGGTACATGTGAAGCTGGTGCCTGGGTATGCTGAGTCAAAGTCTGAAGACAGCAGAAGTAAACCAAGACAGGCAACCAAGTCCGAAAATGCGACTAGGGATCACGTGCTCTGGAAGCGCGGTAAACACAGTGCGAGTAGTATCAATACCACTCTTTCCATCAGAGCATTTTGTTTGTATGAAAAAAACAACCAGCAGAAACAATCGCGCAGTGTTAAAACCTAGCTGAAGTCCATGTTTATCGCGCTTCGCGTTGTCGTGAGGGCCCAATGCTAAGTCTACGGGGTGACGTCACACTTTCCCTGCCTTGCCCAAGGCCTGTCAAACCCCAACCCAAGCAATCTGGAATATATTCAGTAACGGTAATGGGCTTTGATCACGTTTCTCACGGCTCGTCCCTGTACTTGGTTACTGTAATTAAAATCACGTGAAGCCCTCTTGACAACCTTATCATTATCACGCCAACTCAAGAAGCAGATTCAATCAGCTAAGCTAAGTCTCGAGAGGTATTACGTTAAGAATGACAGGTGCCTCTCTTTGAGAAATATTAATAAATCTTTTGGAGCGGCAGTCAGACTAGTTTTATAGTACCTCGACAGTAAAAGCATCGGAACACAAAATCAAAAGAAGAAAAACAACACAGTAGTTATACAATTAGTAGTAGTAGCAGTAGTAGTAGTAGTAGTAGTAGTAGTAGTAGTAGTAGTAGTAGTAGTAGTAGTAGTAGTAGTAGTAGTAGTAGTAGTAGTAGTAGTAGTAGTAGTAGTAGTAGTAGTAGTAGTAGTAGTAGTAGTAGTAGTAGTAGTAGTAGTAGTAGTAGTAGTAGAGAGAGGAAAAAACAATAAAAGGACAAAAACAAAGGAGACTTAAATAAAGATAAAAGAAAGGGATAGAAAAAGAAAAAGGAACAATATACAAATAGACGAATACTGAGATAGAAAAGGGGAGGGAGATGAAAATGGAGATATAGTTAGATTAAAAGAAAATGAGAGAAAGATATGAAGGAGATATAGAGAAAGGGATAGACAAACGGAGAGAAAGGGGCTAGGAATGAGTAAATGAAACAGAGAGATAGAGAGATGGTGTAAGAGAGAGATAGAGAAAGATGGAGGAAAAGGGAGAGAGAGATGGACGGAGAGAGGAGGTAGATATGGGTAAAGCAAGCAGAAAGCGAGATAGAGAGATAGATAGAGGTGGAAAAAGAGAGAGAAAGAGAAAGTGTAACAAGGGAACTTTGCAGGGACCAGACACTGTGATTCCCCGAACGGGTCTCCGGTCAGGAAATGAGAATAACTAACTAATCCGTTAGGCGTCATTCCGGGCCCTACATCACCATTGCCTCAATACCGCAGCCTTCTACAGGATCCCAGTACATCCGGCCCGCCCATTCAATCGGAGACAGAAACACACGGAGAGAAAGGGAGAAAAGGGAGGAATTAAGAGGGGATGGATGGAGATACAAAGAGGCAGAAGAGAGAGAGATAGAGAGAGAAAGAGAGAGGAAAAGACGGTGACAGAGAAACAAATTATAGAAGGAGAAAGAAAAAGAGAGAAACATGCAGATAGATAGATAGATAGATAGATAGATAGATAGATAGATAGATAGATAGATAGATAGATAGATAGATAGATAGATAGATAGATAGATAGATAGATAGATAGATAGATAGAGATAGATAGAAACAGAAGAGAGAGAGAGAGAGAGAGAGAGAGAGAGAGAGAGAGGGGAAAACAGAAAGACGAGAGAGAGAGAGAGAGAGAGAGAGAGAGAGAGAGAGAGAGAGAGAGAGAGAGAGAGAGAGAGAGAGAGAGAGAGAAAAGAATGGAGGGATTTTGCATTTGTGTAATTTTGAGAAAGTTTTGTGGAAGACGTACAGGAGGACCAGTCAGAAACCTATTCAAAGACGGATCAATAATTATGGAACCACATTTGAGGTAATCATTGGACCTTACAAATAAGAATGAAGAATTCTCTAATCGATTTTACGCATTCATTTACATCCACAACATACGATGCAACGCCTGGTTTTCTCCGGTGTCGAAGTTGAAGGATTGTCCATACTTAATTCCAAACTTTTCTGTGGGTAAGCTGTTATGAACCGCTTATTAATTCTAGCTTCCTCACACTTTTGAGTTGTTAAATACAAGGCTGTTAAAAGTTATCACAGATCTATTGATTTTAAAAGCTGCTTATAGGGAAATTATACACTTTCATCTCGTAAAACCAAGGTGCTTTATTAAACGACATGAAAGTACAATGAAAGCCGACACAAGGACAAATCCAGACTTTTCATATTTTCATAGTGCAAAGGCTGTTATCTAAATAAATGGTTTTTTAATGCTGAGTCATGAGAAACCTCCAAAAGTTACCTTCTTGCGCCTCACTTTCATAATGATGATAAAACAACTTCATGTACGACAATGATCAAACAATATTTTATATATTTTAGTTTCCGAAAAAGCTCTCAAGCCACCTATTAAGATTATTTTAGATTGTCCAGTTTAGTGTGAATGCAATGTGTTTAAAAAAAAACGTTTGGCATAATATTACATACTAATTGAGAACCCACGAAATTCGTGGGAATTTTGGGATGGACAAAGCTGAAGAATTATACTATAGAAAAATTAGAACTGTGCTAAAACTAAAAACTATCTGTAACTTTAGGAACTTAAGTCGTTTTCACGAAGAGAATCATGCACCAATTCTTTAATACACCCTTAGGAAATCGTTATACCCCCCACCGTCTTATTGCGGTTTGGTTTATATTTGTAATTTTTTGCTTGGACATTAATTGTTTATGTCATAGAAAATTTACCCACATGCTGTTAGTAACTTATTTTATAGGACGTGAGTTTCTTAGAGTAGGCTTAATTATTTTTATCTTCTGAATTTGCAATATTAACCAATCAAGAAATGGTGGGGTGGGCACAATAAAATTTGGGGTTTCAGGGTGGAACGGTTTGGATTTGATCGCATGTCTAAGTTTGAGACGAAGACAATTATATATGGATAATATTATGAAAAGATGTGGAAAATTTTCTCTTTGTTGAGGAAGTTTTCGTTCTATTATTGGAACGTCCTTCAGGTCTCCACTTAGTTCATTGTGAGAAAAACAGAACTTGACGCGAGTAGGCATTAAGTAGGTTGTTTTTGACAAGCTTCAAATGCGTCAGTAGCTGTGTCTGTTTTCTGTTCTACCTTGTTATTGTAATTTCTAAACATTTCTATTTCTATTATTAAGCTAGTGAGTTCAAGCAGAGCATAGGTCTGGGTTGGAGTGAGTAAAAATCAATCAAGCGAGCCAAAGAGTGAAAAAGACTAGTCTCAAGATGCGAAACAGACATTTATTATTATTATTATTTTTATTATTGGTGAAAACTTACGCATATCACGACTTACTTCAGGGCAGAATGGTTAAAGTTTGGGTTAAGAACAAGGATACGTTATAGTAATGCTCTTTAAGACTATTATCCATTAAAAGATGAACACAGTAATTTGAGAGGGTTTCTTTTTAATGGAATAAAGTGACAGTAAATTACAACACATTTAGAAGAAAATGTGTAGGCGTGAAATATGAAAATAGTTCTGTTGATTAAATAACTTTGGAATAACACTTTGATCTGAGACCATACTCAAACGTTGATCCGTATATAGCTCTGAATTAATCTGTATTAATGTAGAAATCAAATACTTAAAATCAATTTACCGGCCTTATCACTACTCACCAAAATAAATTCACATGTAAATCTAGCTAATAATTGGGTCCATCATGCTGGATTGAAATAGTGTTCACATAAAGCCAGTAGTTTTGTTTATGAAACAAAGTTTTTAGTCTTACGTTACCTAGCTTTCCTATACAGAGGCGGTGAAACAAGCTTAGTTCCAAACTGCGGACCTACTCCTATTCAGTCCAGAGCTCTAACTTGAATGTGCCATCAAAATCTCCATGAAGCATTATCATAAGAGTTTTTTGGTTGAAAGAAAAAAAAGGCTGTCTTATTAACGTTATTGATGTCTTTAAAAAGATCCTTTAAGCCAAGGGGACTGCAGAGAAGCAAACCCGGGACTTTCTTTGCGTTCAACGTCTCCTATGTTGCCTTATGGAATCCTATACGTCTGAACGGCGGGTAAACGTTCAGTCATAAGCTTATATAGACGTTGACTCCCACCCAGGGGTCTGACTCCTGACTGGGGCCTCCCACCCTCTACGCAAAACCTCTTGGAGTCGGCGTGCTTTGTTGGTGTATCGGATCGCCTGTTCACAGCTGCCTGCACCGCTAAACCAAACTAACCTTAACGACCCCCGCCAGCATCTACGTTCTGGTGATAAAGGCACACGGCTGCCAAACCAGGCAACTTGAGTTCAGTTGGTTGATTTGATGTATAACGTCACCACTATATAGGCTATAGTGAGAATGGGACCCAAGACTAACGCCTCACAAGTCAGGGCGGGGAGACCTAGACTTCTGTCTTGGCCAGTCATACCCAACCAGTAAAGGACGAAATTGAGAAATAAAGATTTAACAGATCGTAGGTTTCGAACCGGGCACCTCCCTTTCGGTGGACCAGCAATATGCAACATGAACTGGTTCGCACCCCACCCAGCCAGACATCAAAGTGTACAAATGTAGGCAAAGAGTGTAAAAAAATGTAAAAAATACGTCTTTTGGCGGCCGCTTGGCAGCTCTCTTGAGGTGATATACAAAATCAATGATGACGAAAAAATAATTACCGTGTAAGGCTGGGCTGGCAAGTGCAAAGATTGGTCCCCCAAGGCACGCGACAGGCTCTGGTTCTATTGTTTCCCTACAAGCTGACATTTTCTCTGGGTGCTTAGTAGCACAGGTCTTGGGTGGCGGCTTATCTTGTTATAGGGGAAAATACGTCACTTTTTTCTTTTATACACTAGGATTTTATGTTTTTGTTTCGTTATGGTATTATTGTAATTATTATTATTATACTTATTAATGTTTATTATGATTATTATTATTATTATTTTTATAATTATTATTATTATTATTATTATTATTATTATTATTATTATTATTA